>JAQBSW010003712.1:0-78720 GCA_029291075.1 Eudiplozoon nipponicum
TAACAATAACGCTCTTTTTTATTCTATGAACATGGTGGATGTTGATCATATCAATGATCCCAATACAGGACCACCAAATATCGAAAATATTTCAAGTAAACAACCAGGCATTAAACCTAGGTTATTTTCTAACGCCAGCGTATGTATTGTGCTAACATTAAAACTGGCTGGACAACAAGAAGCTCTCGCATGTCAATTGCACAAATTAGAAATCGACATATTTTGCGTATCTGAAACCGGAACACAAGATCCCACTAGCATTACAGAACTGGGTGCACAATTTTTAATCTACGCGTTATTGACTTCGAACCTCTGGCTTCAAGCCGGTAAATGGGGCGTCGGTATTGTCCATAGCTCACGAACTGAAGCTTGTTTAACTGAACGAATCCCTGTCAACAATCGACTTTTTGTGGCACGCTTAAACACACCTACTAAAATCTATTTTAGAAACCCTAATCAACTTTACGTCTTCGTTGTATCTGCAAATTCTTCCAACGATTGCGGCACAAACGACAGCGAGGGCGATTTTTACTCCGTCCTAAGCTCTTTACTAAATAGAGCAAAAGTTCACATATAGTTTTGGCTATGGGTGACATGAATGCCCAATTTTGGCGCTTAAGTAATGCAGGATTTCAATTAGGTGGAAGGTAAACTTTAATCACAATGTGCGCAAATGATTTTGAATGATTCTTGGATAACTGCGCAGAACATATATCGTACTTAAGTAATATAAACCTCAAACGTAGTTTAAGGCGTTGCGTCACATGGCGTCAACCAGCCCCCGGACTAGAGTGGACTCAAATAGATCATGTAGCAAATACAGTGGAACCTCGAGATACGAGCAGTTTAACATACAGATTCTTTGAGATACGAGCCGGAGCTCGGGCCATATTTTCGTTCAAGATACGGGACGCTTCGGAAACACGGCTCGTATCTCGGATTTGGCTCGTATCTTGAACGAAAATATGGCCCGAGCTCCGGCTCTTATCTCAAAGAACCCGTATGTTAAACTGCTCGTATCTCGAGGTTCCACTGTAGTCAAAGATGGTGTGATTGCATTCAGGATTAGCATTCGTTTTGGAAATATTGTGGCCACCCGAACCATGCACATATCCGCTGTAGATTTTTACTCGTTTTCCGTAAAAATAAATAAAAAAGAAACCTCAACTAGATGTAAGCAGACTCTAACAACCGTCTATCCAATAAGAGTATGAAGATATTATAATGTTAAAGGTAACTGTTTCTGATGTCGAAAATTCGAATTTACTTTAGAGGACAATATGTTCCACTATGCACAATGCAGCTACTACTGTGTGAGGCATTGTAGGCTCCCGTATATATATAGTCATTGGGTCTCAATAAAATCAATGGATTCAACAAATTCCAACTAGCTCGGCTCATTGTAATACCCGTCGAATTGTAAGACGTCAACTTAAGCATAGCCCATAAGTTTATCATGAATTCTTTTGTACCAGAAAGGCCGAAGAAATGGAAGAAGCATTCGCATGCACCATTAGACGATTTTTGTTCTAATTTATTCGCGCAACAGATCAATGAAAATTGAAAGTTGGCGAAACTATAAATGCTAGCAGCAACCATCCAATAACCAATAAAATACGCCGTCTTGGTAGGTGGGCTGAACACTTCAAAGGTACGTTTTATGAGGCAATTGCGTCAATGCCAATCCACGAAAGTATGCCTGTGTCAACAGTGTGGAATATTAATCACGAACAACCATCAAAGTTAGAAATACAGAATGCAATCCTATCTGTTAAATGTCGCAAAGCTGCATGTCCAGATGATTCGCTTCCCAGCTTATTTAAGGATGATGGCAATAGAATTTCAGGAGAGCCGACTAATCTTTCTCGTACTATTTGAAGTGAGGAGATTGTGTCCTTTGCATGAAAATAGGAAATCACAATTCGTGTGAAAAACATCGTGGTAAAAGCTTGACTTTATTCGTATCCAGGTTATCGGCTTCGATTACCTTATGTCGTCAAAGCGCTTTTTGTGAATACCATACTATAGACGAATAAGTATGATTCCGATCAGGACGATAATATCTTTACCTTAAGGCAAGTTCTTGAACAGCGAAATGTACATTGCCGTCCCACAATAGCCGTTTATCTAGACTTCAAGAGTGCGTTTGACTCGGTGCGTCACAATATTTTATTCCATATTCTGTCGAAAAGTGGTATGATTAACAAATTTCTAACTATTCAACAAGCTATCTACACAAACACTTCTGGTCGCGTTAAGGTCTACAACGAATTAACACACAACTTTACTACCAACAGCGACGTTTGTCACGGCTGTCTATTTCCCCCATTTAATAGATGCTATTATGAACAAGACTCCTCCATACGGTTAGGATGCACGTGTCGAAGCTCTCTCGGCCAGTAGATTATCCGTTTACGACTTTTCATCATCCTCATCATGTACAGCAACACAAAACTCAAAGTGACTAATGTTTCACTGCCATACAACCATAAGGAGTGAAAAAATTATATAGGTGAATTTAGACAAATTATTAGTGAGATATACCAAAGAGAGAGAGGGGCAGAGAGCGAAGGAATTCCTTTGCTGTATTGAGTAAATTTATCAGGATAACTCACAGAAATGAGGCAAACTAAACCTCTCCACAACACCATTATGGCCAAGTTAGCATTCGGGCAAGGCGACATCAGCAATACAGCTTCCTTGCGGATTTCACTGTATCACGTCATAAACAAACCAAACCTCGCAGCTAACTTTGCCCTACTAAGAAAAGAAAGTTACGAAGATGATTCTACTAGACATCTGCAACAAGATCGCCACTGAGCTCGATTCGATGCCATATCGCTAAGGGTTTCTAACCAAGAACTATGATGCGCACGAGGACCCCATCCTGGCAGACGAGTGGGTCCTATACTACCCAATTTGGATGTAAGTGACTTCAATTGTTTCTGCCATGTCAAAATCTGCCCACCTTGTTTCTTACGCCAATTTGGTGCTGGATGAGAGAACAGAGCTCTACTGGGCAATCGAAATGAGGGCATACGCAAAACGTGACCGAGCCAACGAAGTTGATGGAGCCTTATTTGTTTTCTAACGACGAGCACTTATTGTCAGATCCAAAAATACGTCTACGGATGTCAACGTTAGTTATTCGTTGTTGGTAACCAACATGTGCTATACTTCTCAAACAACGATGATCGAATGCCTGTAAGCGTCTCAAATCATCAACTCTAAGAGGCCAAGTTTCACTAGCGTATAGTAAGACTGCGCGTACAGATGCATTGTAAACACGACCTTTAAGGCAAAGTGAAATATTCGCGTTTCTCCATAAATGACGAAGGTTCGAGAAAGCTACTCTAGCTTTCGCGATCCGTATTCTCACCTCGTCGGACATATTGCCTACGTTATTGATAGAGCTCCCAAGATATGTAAACCTGTCGACTATGTCTAGATCTTCATTCTGCAGTCGCAACGTTGGAGTGAGTGGTGGGTGATCCTGTAACAGTATCTTACATTTAGAGGGTGCGAATTTCATACCGAAAGACGGAACAACGTCTGTTAATCTATTCAAGGTGGCCTGGGCAGCATCCTGATTGTCGAATAATAGTACGATATCGTCCGCATAGTCAAGATCGACTAGTTTATCGCCCGGGAGAACTTCAACTCCAGCATCCTGAATGTGTGGGAGAGTGTTGTTCATAATAGCATCGATTACAAAATTAAACAAAAATGGGGAAAGTGGACAACCTTGACGAACACCACTGCTGGTTGTAAAGTTATGCGTTAATTCGTTGTAAACCTTAACGCGACCAGAAGTATTTGTGTAGAGAGCTCGTATAATATTAACAAATTTTGTGGGCACACCGCTTTTCGACAAGATATGGAATAAAACATTGCGATCCACCGAATCAAATGCACCCTTGAAGTCTAGAAAGACGGCTATTGTGGGACGGTGATATAAATGTCTCTGTTCGAGAACTTGCCTTAACGTAAAAATATTATCTATACAACCTCGTCCTGCGCGGAATCCGGCCTGTTCTTCTCTTGTATGTGATTCACGTGAAGCGCTAAGACGACGTAGGATAATCGAAGCAAATAACCTTGATACGACCGGAGTCAAACTTATACCACGATGGTTATCGCACGAATTACGATTGCCTTTTTTGAAGATGGGAATGATGGTCGACTCATTCCAGTCAAGTGGTACGGTTTCCTCATTCCATAGAGTATGAAAAAGTTTGGTCAACGCTCCTGAAATTATATCGCCACCATCCTTAAACAATCCTGGAAGCAAATCATCGGGGCCTGCGGCTTTGCGGCGTACTTCTAACTCGGATGGTTCTTCGGGACTAACATTCCACACTGCAAAGTGAAGATATGGACGTAGTTGAGAGTTTCACATACCTTGGCAGCTCAGAAAATGTCTGACGAGGTGAATGAGTCTTAAAAGCTAAAGTAGTTTTCCAAAATATTCACAAATAGTTCACTCTGCCATAAAGATCGTGATTAAAATGTATCTCTACATGCAGTTTTATTATACCTTAGTGATAATTTGCCCCTTAGAGTTGATGAATTCAGACGCTTGCAGACTTTCGAACACCGTAGCTTGTGAAGCATGGCCCATGTAAGTTACCAATAATGAATAACCCACGCTGACATCTGACGACGCATGTTTTGATCACAAATCGCTCGCCATTAATTATTTGTTTGCTTAAATTCTTTAACATTTTGAACAAATGTATATATTTTTGTGTAATATTTTTAATTTGGACTGTTTTTTATGTCTAAAATTAATTTTTTGGTTCATATCTCCAGCAAAACCAGTTGTAAAGATGGAGCAAAAGCGCTACTTTGTAATTGTGGATGATAATGATGATGAGATATGGTTTACTTCAAGTGCCAGAACTAGACTGATACAAATACTGCACAGGTTTATTAACACTTAACTAGCACTTATTCCAATCACCACCGTAATTTAAAATTCATCCAGTATGTTCAACAATTGTCCATACATTTCCGCCTCGTCCCGCTCAATACTTGAAAGGTCTATTCTACGTACCAATTCAACATCAAATACACGCCTCACAAAGGAAGAAATTTAACGATTGATTTTGACAGATAATTGGACTCGGATGACGAAACAACGCAATTTTAACGAAATAATTTAAATCAAGTTTGCGAGTTTCAAGCAAAAACAAATTCCACTGGATAATAACTGATCGCACATGATAAAACTACCTTCAGTCACACGTACCGACGCGTTTCGAACTTACATTATCATCATCAGAGCAAGGCGACGAACTGACTTGCAAGTATCAAACCGCAGTGCGGATATAAAGAAAGCAAAATTAGGTATGCGGTCGTTACCTCGTGACTGCAAATGTCGGCCGCAAAAAGTCTATGTCTGCAATGTTGTGCAACCGGTTAAATACAGAGGGATTGGTTTTATATCAAGCTCACAAACTTGACCCAGTTAACTGTTTTCACCACTTGCGCAATCAATGATTGTCTAATCGTATCACCTGCGGTTCACATCAGCAATAAAATATAGATGCCTAAATTACTACGCTAAACCATAAATTGCAACGGTCTACATTAAAATTATAATAATAATAATAATAATAATAATAATAATAATAATAATAGGATCACATAGCATTCTATGTCAAATGGTATTTGCTCGGCCAATGATAAGCACTACGATTTATCCGAAATATCATAAAATATTCAATTCAAGCCACTTCATATTGAGCTAGTCACTAATTTTGCAGCAATTTGTAAATTTACAGTGAATTACAGCACACAATTTCAAGTTCATACGAGTATAACGCGATCCTTTTTATCCTTACGAAACAAAAAACAACTAAAATGTAAACGTACGCTCACGAAAGCCACGATACTGTCTCCGCCTTGTGATGTTAGCCACACTCAAAATGTTAATTCCAGAATCTGCAAATGCCAGCATGACGTCCAAGGGTGTCAATTTTGTTCGCCCAGCTGATTCTGCATAGGCCAGACCTTTCACACTAATATCCTCCATAACTGAAACGGATAAAAAAAACACAAGGTAAAGTAAGTTACAGAAAAATGAATGCATATATTTTGCAGCTTCTTTGATTGATAGAATAAAGAGTTTAACGGATGGTGCCATTCCTCTGTGCATCAACTTCCGTGGCAGGTATTGATTAATATTATAGATTGGATCATTACTGGAGCGTATCAACTTAATTAATGAAATAAGAAACAAGAATTTTGTTTAAACAGAAAGAATAGTCCACATGGAGAATTATTGAGACAGATGAGTGGTCTCTAAATGGTAAGTTTAGGGAAACACTTTTGATGGTATTCATCGAAGTACGAATCGGACGTGTTATCACATTTACATTGAATAACCGCTCTTGGTAGATGTTTAATGGCAAAATTATCATGAGGTAGCCTATTTCTACCTCAATCTCGTGTTCAGAGAAGTTCTTCATCAATCGTTTTTTTACGTTGTTAATAAGTTTCTTTTGTGAGGCCATCAATACAAAAATAAACAATCTCAAAAATCACTATGTAATAAAACCAGAACGATTCCACATGCAAGCACTCACACACAAACCCGCAATAGACCGCCAAAAAGAAATAGAAGTAAAACTGAAAATCAAATAACTTGTCAACAACGCAATCAAATGAAAACCCCAAATTTACAAAAATGAAAGATTGCAATGTTTGATTGAGAATTCTCGAAATAAGCCAGCAATTATCCAAAATAAAAATACACTTTGCCATTAAATATGCTTTTTCTACCTAAAAATATACAGCGTTATATTCGAAGGCAAGAGGCATCACAAAGAATATATATATATATATATATATATATATATATATATATATATATATGTGTGTGTGTGTGTCATAATAATTACCGAACAGGGTGCACCATCCTTATTTACACGTTATTGGCTTCAAGTTGGACAAAGGGGGGAACAGGTATTATCTAGCTCATTAGCTTAAGTTTATTTAAATGAATGAATCTCTATAAACAGTCGACTTTGCGGCACGCTTAGAGACATCTACTAAATGAAACGCCAGAAACCTTAGCAACGTTGCCCTTTCGTTGTTTCTGCATATGGCTCCCACTGATTGCAGCAGACGGCGAGAAGTACGATTTATACTCCGACGTAAGTTCTCTATTAAACAGAGCATTAAGTTCAAATATAAAAAAACCATTCCCATTAGACTTACTTTTGTCAGTATAAACTAAGCACTGCATAGAGTAGCAAAGGCAATTCATCTAACAGACTAGTTTGGTCATTGTTGTGAACTTGTCAGGTACTGTTCAGCATTTGCCACGACTAGGGGGCTTTAACGGGAGTGCATTCGCTTCGGAATGTGGGACTCTATCCATGACTACAGCCCTAATTTCAAGAAATAAAACAACTGGTATTCAGCCTGTGTTAGTCACAACACGTTCAGGTAATTTTACTAGATCCAATTTCACCATTTGTCCTTCTTTTAAGCAATACTGGATGAACTGCTTTAATTACCTTAGGCAGTGATAAGTTTATTATGACACTATATATATATATGCTCTTATCGCAGAAAAATGTAAGTTATAGAGCCATTAAATGCGTCTAGGAAATGTACATCCGCTAGTCTAAAGCTGAACGGTTATTATGATCATGTCGAAAGCAGGAACCAATCAAAAAAAGATCAGAACGACACTTAGTATTTGGAATACAAGTGGTTAATTCATCATAATAGTCCTCGAGCAGTCTAACAATTTAGCCAGTAAACCATTATTAAGTACTGTTTGTCATAATACCTTACGAGAAATAAAAACTAAGGCAATGATGGTAGGTCATTGAAGCCAGTGGCGCAACTCTGGAGTGCATGAATAGATGTTCAAATGAACCTTAATAAGCTCATTGCCGCCTTCTGAATGGAGTTATCGATCCCTAAGGAGTCTTATCTTAATATCCATTCACAAAAAGATGAGCCTTGCATTCCTGACAACAGCCATAGCATATCTGCTCTGGGCTGCATCATAAACGATAACTGCGATTATCCTCAGGACTTGCAGAGCTAGGGAAGCGAACTATTCCGACAAGTTATTACACAAAACATCTTTGAATTCTTAAAGAAACTGATTCAAACCCGAAATCAATCTAAGCATTGTATTCTAAGATAGACATGAACTACAAAACTTAGGCTTGCACTTTTAAATAGTGTTCGTCCCTTATATAATATTTAGTAATAATATGGGACCCAGTGACTGAAAATGACAGAATTGCGAAAATAAAGACATTGTTTAGATGTACTTTCACGAATCAATCATATAGCAACAACTACAAAAACGCAGATTTAAAACACAACTAAAAGATTTATTGATTTCCATACATTAAAAATTTGCTCAAATATTACTCTACAAGAATTGAGAAGTACTTATGTGACCATTCATCTCGCACATAATCATAATTCATTTAATGACATCTTCGATTTCTTGAAGTTAACGCTAGTTTGCAGTAGAATTGCATCAATTAAAGATAAGTCATTTTAAAGAAATCTTAAATAATTAGCCTGTAGTCCTTATTTCAAATAGCACATTACTGCCTAAGCTAAGAAACCTTTTCTACAGAATAAAACTTTTAACTGAATGCTTTTATAACACACCATTCGCTTCTATCATTTGTAATAAGTCTTATTGAGTATTAGAATGGAAATATTTTATCCAATGAAAATTTCTTATTTGCAACAACGACCATCTGGCTCAGCAATTCGAAAGTAGGGATACATATGAATGAGAGCGAGATAGTGATCGTAGAGGGAAAAAAGTAAACAGTACAAAATCAGACTTAAGCTCTGCAAAATCACTATTTTTTCTGAGGAAATATCATCCCCTACACGATCAGTTAAAATGGATACTGATAACTGCGAAAAGTGCTTTCAGCGACATCGTGAAATAAACCTTTAACAAACTAGGATAAAATCGACAAGAATAAAGTTTACGAAGAGTCAAGATACTAACGCATATATATGGTAAGAATTATATATTGTTACTAATGAAAGTTCAATTTTATTTATTGCACGCAAAGTATTATATTTAAAAGCCATTTGAATAACAATAATACTGCATAAACAAATATGTTTAATTTTAAAACTAAATGTCAACAGCAAATGTTAGCTTACATGATAAAATAAGATTGGAAAGCACTCGCAAAGAGGCATATTCAATTGAAGAAAATCCACTTAATAGGGCAGCATAACCAACCGCACTCTCTAACACATCGGATAGACCTTGCGGGCATTCGCTTCCCGTTATAATGCGATTCGACATCCTGCGGTTCCTGCAAAAAATACCCGTAATCTAAATAACCATATTTTCATTTATTTCTTTACAGATAGTTATTCATGTAATAAATATATAATTTTAAATTATAATTATAGTATTTAAGAAATTGTATTATATATTTATGTATAGCTTAAAATTCAAAAAGAAAAAAATAGTAGGAGCTATTTGCACATATATGTATTAAAATTGAATCCAGACGTGTATAATGCCGCAAATAGGGTAGGCAGTATTCATATTGTTATGGCAGAAATCTTGCTGGAAAAGTTCTCTTTATTTCCGGTTCTAGTCGAGGCATTGGAAGAAGTATTGCTCTCAGAGCAGCCCGCGATGGAGCTAAAATAGCAATTGCTGCGAAGACGAGTGAGCCTCACCCGAAACTTCCTGGCACAATACATACAGTCGCTGAAGAAGGTAACTAATATCATTGGACACTTTTAGTCGAAAATGCCGGTGGTAAAGCTCTACCACTCGTTGTGGATATCAGAAATGACAGTGAAGTAGAGCGCGCAATCAATGAAACTGTGAATGTGTTCGGTGGTCTTGATATTCTTGTCAATAATGCATCTGCGATAAGTTTGACTAATACAGAATCAACCTCGATGAAGACTTTTGATCTTATGATGGACATTAACACTCGTGGAACTTATCTGTGGTAAGTATATTCGTAAGTTATATTCCTGCACTTATATATACGGTTTTCTGTAATTTGTTCTTATTGAAATGTGGTCTAATCTGTAACTAGCCATTAGACGAGGCTATTTAGAGTTCAATTAATTTTTTGGAGATTAATTAATTCATATAAAAATAAATCAATTTTCACTTTTGGACATGTTATCGCTGGATTCATAAAGCAATGTTTACAAACTTTGATATTAAGTAAACACAGTACTAAGAAACGTCTTTTCCGTAAACAAAGTCTATTAAATGATTGCGAAGCAATGTCTATTCTGTAAAACAGTTAAGAGACAATGATTGTGTGGAATTATCAAGATTATTGATAAATGGAGGAAGAGTAAATATGGTACCCAAGTAAAACCATTAGTGAGATCATTATTATTATGCACAACCATACAAAAGCCAATAGTAAAAAATATTTCACTGCCATATAACCATAATGAGCGAAACAAAAAAGGTCTGCTCACCTTGTTTCTTACGCCAATCTGGCGCTGGATGAGAGAACAGACCTCTACTGAGCAATCTAAACGTGGCCGAGCCAACGAAGTCGATGGAGCCCTATTTGTTTTTATAGCGAGGAGCACTTGTTGGCAGATCAATAAATAGGTCTACGTATGTCGACGTTGGTTATTCGGTGTTTGTAACCTACATTTGCTATGCTTCTCAAACAACGATGGTCGAATGCCCTTAAGCGTCTAAAATCATCAACTCTAAAGGGCGAAGTCTCACTAGCGTTGTAAACAAGACCTTTAATGCAAAGGGAAGTACTCGCGTTTTATCATAGATGGCGAAGTTTAGAGAAAGCTACTCTAGCTTTCGTGATTCTCATATTCACCTCATCAGACATATTGCTTGAGTTATTGTTAGAGCTCCCAAGGTATGTAAACCTGTCAACTATGTCTAGATCTTCGCTCTGCAGTCGTAGAGCTGGAGTTTATATCACGATAGTTATAACACAAATTACGATTGCCTTTTTTGAGAATAAGAATGATGGCCGACTCATTCCAATCTAGTGGTACGGTCTTCTCCTTCCATATAGTATAAAAATGTTAGTCAACGCTCCAGAAATTATATCCTCACCATCCTTAAATAATCTCGGAAGCAAATAATCAGGGCCTGCGGCTTTGCAACGTTTAAGATATAGGGTTGTATCCAGTATGTCTAACTCTATAGGGTCTTCGAGATTAAAATTCCACACGGCTGATACAGGCATACTCTAGGGAATCAGAACTGACACTGGTACCCAAGAAAATCGATCTTTTAAGTGTTTAGCCCTCAAATCAAGACGACGTATTTTATCGGTTATTAGATGGTTCTTACTATCATTTATAGTTTCGCTAACTTTTAAGTTTATCGGACCTGTTGCGCAAATAAGTTGTAACAAAAAGCGACTATTACCTGAGGCAACCGCTTCTTCCATTTCTTCGGCATTTCTGGTCCGAAAGGTTTCGAGATCGACCTTTAGACTACGCTTAAGTTGGCGTCTTATATTGCGATGAGTATAATTATGAGTCGAGCCAGGTGGAATTTGGCTCCCATTTTTGAGTATCTTCATAGATTTTATAGAGAACGAATGGTTATTCCTTCAGGAGTCGGCAATGCCCATACAATGGTACCTGCATTATGCATTGTGTAAATTATCCTGATCTAAAGTAAATTAAAATTTTCGACATCAAGACCAGTTAGCTTTTAGAATATCTTCATATTTTTGTCGGAAGGACGGTTCGAGTTTGCTTAAATCTATTTGGAATTTATTTTTGCTTATTTTACCGGAAAATTTTAGTTCAAATCTACAACGAATAAGTGCACGGTCTGAGTCGAAATAAGTGTTTAAAATAAAAATGCAGCTGTCGCTTTGCACTCTCAGTTTCGCAAAGATCCGATTGATCTTTATTTCCAAGTACGCATCCGTTTCGTGTTCGTTCAGGCATGGTGCATATTCATCCCTTTCCTCTGAAGGCTTCAACATTGTTCATACTAACCGCTGAAAGTGAAATCTGATCTAAGCTTCGTTAGCTGACGATGTTTTGCTTTTGTCTTTCCCAAACCATCCCCAGGCCTCTAATCACACGTGCAGAGTAAAGTTCTCACAATAGCAGATTTAAGCAAATCTGGTAACCTCGTTCCGAAACAGTTTTACTGGATGCAACCACGCCATCTATAATAACATAGATTATGATCTATTTGAGTCCACGGTTGTCTGGGAGCTGGAGGTCGCCATGTGGCGCGACGTCTTACACTACGTCTGAAGTTTTTGCTAATTAAATATAATCTATGTTCCACGCAGTTATCCAAAAACTGTTCATGATTATCGTTGCGCGTCGAGCTAAAAGTGTATCTCCGACCTAAATGAAATTATGTGCTACTTAAGTGCCCAACTTGAGCGTTCATGCCACTCATGCCAAAGACTATATCTGAACTTCTTACTTTGCTTAGTAAGGAGCTTAGTTCGGAGTAAAAAGCATCATTGCTTTCGTTTGTACTGCAATCGATAGGAGCATATGCAGATACAACGAAAATGCAACGTTGATTACGGATTTTTGTATTGATTTTAGTAGATGTATTAAAATGTGCCGCATGCAGACGACTATCTAAAGGAATCCATTCAATTAAGCAAGTTTCAACTCGTGCACTAAGGGCGATACCAACGCCTCGTTTACCGACTTGACAAAACTCCGTGGAACCAGATGTTCGAAGCCAATAACGCATAGATAGGGATGGTGCAACCGGTTCTGTAATGCACGTAGGATCCTGTATTCTGGTTTCCGATATGCAACATATGTCAATTTCTTATTTATCCAACGTACGTGCAAGAGCTCATTTTTGTTCAAGTTGTTTTAATGTTCGCACATTAAATGCGCCTATGTTAAAACATAACCTAGGTTTAATGAATGATAGTCTACTTAAACTATTTTCGATATTTGGCAACCCGATGTTGGGCTCAGTGATATGATCAACAGCAGCCATTTTGATAGTATCTAAGAGAACGTTATTGTTAGATTGAGAAGGGGAAAGAGAGGTCAAGGAGGCAGAATCGGAGGGGGAGGTTTCTGCAGTAGCTTGATTTCTCTTATCCACCCTGCACGACGCAGCAGATAAAGCGACAGTTTTTATACTGCGTGATGCACGCCTGCTCTTATTTCGTCCTTACTCATTTATCACTATGTACTAACTGCGCGGTTAAATTGAATTTAAGGCTCCTAGACATACCAAAGATTTAGCCTAGTACGAAAACTGGGAAGCTTGTATACGCATGTTATCTTAATGAGGAAATATGAATTTACCTTAGAAATAGTTAATATTAAAGAATTTCAGATGGACTACGTATTCTGTCAGATCGTGTTTGTAGCCAGTTAATTTATTCTGATAATTATCAATTCGTCATTTAGGAAGTTAAACAGATATGAGACGATGACTGTGTGAAATTATTAAGATTATTGAGAAATGGAGGAGTAAATATGGTACCCAAGTAAAAACTTTAGTGAGAGGTCAGTTATGGCGTGGCGCAGCTGAATCTAGACTCCTGGCTTCTTAGAGTTTTACATGATATTATAGACTATCCTTATGTATACGTTGATGTCTCTGGGCATCTGGAGCACAGTTTTATTTTATGTTGGTTGGCATTGTTTTGATTTCATATATCGAATATTATTTGACTGAAATAAAAATTGCAATGATTTGACTGAATGGGTTCCTGGAAACAACAAACTATCTGTGGTCCGCTTAAGGTTTTGCAATAATATGAATACAAAAAAAAATAATCAACTCTGACTTCGCGAAGTATCTGCATACACCCAAAAGAATATAGCACAAATGACACCGAGCACATGTTTAAGTACTTTATTATGATTCGATAGAAGTTTATACATAGGCTTGATCGTCAACGAACTCGTCTATCTAGAATCCCTTGAAACATTTATGTAGTCTGCTGATGCTGAGATTTAAATGTGTATTATGCCTTTCTCTAATTCACTGTTAATTTCTCAAATTAGATTTGAAGCCTCTGCGCGCACGCGCAATATTCCTCCTTACAAGCACCAAATGTACGCTTGGCCGTCAATAAATTAGTAGATCGTTCGTTCGCAGTCCAATTGAAATTGACAGCAGATCCTCAATATGTAGAATTTAAACGGCGAGTCTTTGATATTTTTCGTTCTCGAAATCAGGAAGTGTTTACGGAATTAAATTGACTCAAACCACTACGGGGCGAGCTTCCTCTGGATACCGTGGCCTAAATCACGCGATAGCTGTCAAAACTAGCGGATTCTGTCCCTGTTTTTCTACCGAATGAGGTCACCGAATTTATGCTATTTTACCCTATCGAATATTGCGCTCTGCCGAGCTCGCCCGTTGTTCTGGAAGAAAGATTCCACACTCTAAAAATGCAGAAATGACGACCATCACATCGAGATTAACAACACCACTGATGGGCCCCATATCGACAATGGGTCCGTGTCGTGCGCCAACGACCAGCAGTTTCGGTACAGTCACAATACTTTAAGATACAATCGTCGATTGAAGCAGTCATGTTTAATTTTGTAATCGATGCTATTATGAACAACACTCTCACACACATTTAGGACGCTGGAGTTGAAGTTCTCCCGGGAGATAAACTAGTCGATCTTGACTATGCGGACGATATCGTACTATTATTCGACAATCAGCATGCTGCCCAGACCACCTTAAATAGATTATCAAACGTTGTTCCGTCTTTCGGTATGAAATTCGCACCCTCTAAATGTAAGATACTGTTACGGGATCACCCACCACTCACTCCAACGTTGCGACTGCAGAATGAAGATCTTGACATAGTCGACAGGTTTACATATCTTGGGAGCTCTATCAATAACGTCGGCAATATGTCCGACGAGGTGAGAATACGGATCGCGAAAGCTAGAGTAGCTTTCTCGAACCTTCGTCATTTATGGAGAAACGCGAATATTTCACTTTGCCTTAAAGGTCGTGTTTACAATGCATCTGTACGCGCAGTCTTACTATACGCTAGTGAAACTTGGCCTCTTACGGTTGATGATTTAAGACGTTTACAGGCATTCGATCATTGTTGTTTGAGAAGTATAGCACATGTTGGTTACCAACAATGAATAACTAACGTTGACATCCGTAGACGTATTTTTGGATCTGACAATAAGTGCTCGTCTTTAGATAAGCAAATAAGGCTCCATCAACTTCGTTGGCTCGGTCACGTTTTGCGTATGCCCTTATTTCGATTGCTCGGTAGAGCTCTGTTCTCTCATCCAGCCCAAATTGGCGTAAGAAACAATGTGGGCAGATTTTGACATGGCAGAAACAATTGAAGTCACATCCAAATTGGGTAGTATAGAACCCACTCGTCTGCCAGAATGGGGTCCTCGTGCGCATCATAGTTCTTGGTTAGAAACCCTTAACGATATAGCATCGAATCGAGCTCAGTGGCGATCTTGTTGCAGATGTCTTGTAGAATCATCGTCGTAACTTTCTTTTCTTCGTAGGGAAAAGTTAGATGCGAGGTTTAGTTTGTTTATGACGTGATACAGTGAAATCCGCAAGGAAGCTGTATTGCTGATGTTGCCTTGTCCGAATGCTAACTTGGCCATAATGGTGTTGTGGAGAGGTTTAGTTGCCCTATTTCTGTGAGTTATTCTAATAAATTTAGTCATAGTAACTAGGTATTCCTTCTCTCTCTCACTTTCTTGTAAATCTCAATAATAATTTGTCTGATATATTATTTCTGTTTTCATTTATATATTTTTTTCACTACTAATGGTTATATAGCAGTGTAACATTAGTTACTTTTGACTTTTGTATGGCCGGACATGATGATGATGAATTATGACAAATAATTTGCTTCTTTGGAAAAGGGTGCCAGTGTAATTCTCCGAGATAATGGCCATTTCAATGTGGCAACGCGCCTTCCACCTCACGATTATTGATAGACGATGTGCTGCTAATATTTACCTAAATTTTAACATTTTAAAGTTAACTGTGTTACAAAATTACTGGTGAATCCCGAATTGACGAAGATTTATAAAAACGAACAATTGATGTCTGCGTATTTTGAATAATGAAAGTAGCTCGTTATTTGCATTGATATTGTCACACACGCAGAATAAAATGTATTTTAATCCTCTATAGGGAACACGTAAGAAATTGTTCTCACTGTCTTCCTTTTTACAGCTCTAAAATGGCCATTCCACACCTGAAGAAGTCTTCAAATCCGCATATACTCAATCTTAGTCCTCCATTGAACTTGAACCAGCACTGGTTTAAAAACCATGTGGCCTACACCATAGCCAAATACGGCATGTCAATGTGTGTGCTTGGTATGTCAGGCGAACTGAAAAAATTTGGTATCGCCGTCAACGCTTTGTGGCCACAGACGGCAATTGCGACGGCGGCCACGCGAATGTTGGGAGGTGGTTCAGGTTTCGATAAGCAGTGTCGCATTCCTGATATTGTATCGGACGCCGCACATGTAATTCTTACTCAGACGGCCAGTGACCCGAAAAACACCGGTCGCTTTCTTGTGGATGAATCTGTGCTTCGTGAAATTGGTGTCACGGATTTTGAAAAATACAGTGTTGAGCCAGGTAACTTATAGTACGGTTTGGGTTAAATGTCAAATATGTCGCATTTATTAATTGGGAATGTTCAAGCGTTATTACTTGGCTTGGGTTAAAAACTTCTCTATGTTGATATGCTTAGTTATATTTCTTCATTTTGACGATGCTACTTTCTCTTGGCGCTTTAGATTTACCGGTTTTTCTAGCTACTCATAAAAGTGAAACAAATACTAGTATAGAAAACCTGTGCCTTGTTATCTCTAACAAATGTCGGTGTTTCTCTATCAGGCTACTGAGGCGACACTGGTGAATGGCACGAATTGGATTGATGTTTATTACTAGTCCAAAACTTTGATTACGACACACACTTTTTATCACCACTTGCGCAATCAGTAATTTGTGAAACCCTTAGAAATGCCTAGTGGTACTACCGAGGTACACCAATATTTTACTTGATGCCTTACGTTAGTTTTTAATGTTCAGTTAATAACTAGTGATAACTTGATAGTGAAGTAATGACAGAAAGCTTTCCAAACGCGGAAAGCAGGTGAAGGCTGTGAAAGTAAACTTCGATAATAGACACATACAAAATAGATGCTCCGATTGGATAATTCTCGCCAGCCTCGAGTAACAGACCGTAAAACATACTACAGTTAAATACTGTTTGTTGCGAAGAACTAATATATATGCAAGTATGTATCAGGTTTTGCGAATCTAGTAACACAATAGTTCATTGTGACCAGTAAGGATAAACCAGAAGGCAGCATGAACGGAAGAGTATAATCTCATGCACATTCGTTTCTGGTATGCTTTGTACGACTCATCCAGTAGGAGTCGATAGTACGTCCCTTAACTACTATATTTGGTAGAAGAATGTGGAATAATAGGACGGTACAATCTCCTAGACGAATGTGTAAACTCGTAATGGTGAAGCTAACATAATCACAGTCAACGACAATACGACTTCAATGTTAACTCACACTATACTACATATATCAGTTCTGTAAAGGACACTAACACTGGCTATTGTGTTTGTAACTGATACCTTTTGTTTGAAATCGATGAGTACCGGATACTAACCCTGGGTTTCCGAGTCGGTACATGATACCAACCTGATGGATAAAATTTATGCCAGAAATTACCCAAATTGAAATTCTAATAATTTCCGAACACCAGTTACTCCAGTTAAACCATACATTCTGGCTTCATCGATATCAGTTATCACATTTCGCGGTAAGCATGACATCATTCAATTCAATACATATTACAGTTAAATACCGTTTCTTGTTGCGAAGAACTAATATATATGCAAGTATGTATTAGAGTTTTGCGAACCTAGTAAATTGAGTTCAGTTGTGACCAGAAGGATAAACAAGGCAGCATGAACGGAAAGTGATAATCTCATGTACATATCGTTTCGTTATTGCAGCGACTCATCAGTAGGAGCTGACATCACGCCGTTAACACTATATATTTGCTAGAAGAAATGTGGAATAATAGGACAGTACGAATCTCCTAGAGGAATGTCGCAACCCTGCAGATAGAAGCTAACATAATCTAAAGTCGACATACTTTGACTTCAATCGCTAACTCACACTATATAATATATATACTGAGTCTGTAAAAGGATAATAACACTATGGCTATTGTGTTAGTAACTGATACCTTTTTTGAAATCGATGAGTACCGGATACTAACACTATGGTTTCCCGAGTCGTGTACATGATACCAACCTGATGGATATAAATTTATGCTAAAGTTCACCCAAATTGAGAATTACCGGCTCCTACTGATGAGTCGCCAGTAAGCACGAAACGAATGTTCATGAGATTATACTTTCCGTTCATGCTGCCTTTGGTTTATCCTTCTGGTCACAACTGAACTAATTTGTTACTAGGTTCGCAAAGCCTAATACATACTTGCATATATATTAGTTCTTCTCGCAACAAATAGTCATTAACTGTAATATATTGAATTGAATGATGTCATGCTTACCGCGAAATGTGATAACTGATATCGATGACAGCGCCAGAGTGTATGGTTTAACTGGAGTAACAGGTGTTCGGAAATTGTTGTAATTCTCAATTTGGGTGAACTTTTGGCATAAATTTATATCCATCAGGTTGGTATCATGTACGCGACTCGGGAAACCATAGAGGTTAGTATCCGGTACTAATCGATTTCAAAAAGGTATCAGTTACTAACACAATACGCTAGTGTTAGGTATCCTTTACAGACTCGGTATATATATTATATAGTGTGAGTTAGCATTGAAGTCGTATTGTCGTTGACTTTAGATTTATCGTTAGCTTCACTATTACGGGTTTACACATTCGTCTAGGAGATTGTCAGGCCCGTCCCTATTATTCCACATTCTTCTACCAAATATATATAGTGGTTAAAGGGCGTAATACCGGCTCCCACTGATGAGTTGCTGTGCCAAAGTACATCAGGGAAACCGAATGCATGAGATTATACTTTCCGTTCATGCTACCTTTGGTTTATCCTTCTACTTACTTATCGTTTACTGCGGCATTGACTCTATTTTGGAGAGATAAGCCGGCTCCAATTTCATGGAGTTTCTTGGGAATTTGGTACAAGTGGTGTCCCCTCACCACTCGGTCACAACTGAACTAATTTGTTACTAGGTTCGCAAAACCTAATACATACTTGCATATACTATTGGTTCTTCGCAACAAACATGGTATTTAACTGTAATATATTGAATTGAATGATGTCACTGCTTACCGCGAAATGTGATAACGTGATATCAGATGAAGGCCTAGAGTGAAAGTGTATGGATGAAAGCTGGAGTAACAGGTGTTCGGAAATTGTTGTTAATCTCAAAGTGGTGAACTTTAGCATAAATTTATATCCATCAGGTTGGTATCATGTACCGACTCGGAAACCATAGTGTTGAAGTATCCGGTACTCATCGATTTCAAAAAGGTATCAGTTACTAACACAATAGCCATAGTGTTAGTATACTTTACAGACTCGGTATATCATATTATATAGTGTGAGTTAGCATTGAAGTCGTATTGTCGTTGACTTTAGATTATGTTAGCTTCACTATTACAGGCTTAGAGAAGTACATTCGTCTAGGAGATTGTACCGTCCCTATTATTCCACATTCTTCTACCAAATATATAGTGGTTAAAGGGCGTAATACCACCAGCTCCTACTGATGAGTCGCCAGTAAGTAAGCACGAAACGAATGTGCATGAGATTATAGCTTTCCGTTCATGCTGCCTTTGGTTTATCCTTCTGGTCACAACTAGAACTATTTGTTACTAGGTTCGCAAAACCTAATACATACTTGCATATATATTAGTTCTTCGCAACAAACAGTATTTAACTGTAATATATTGAATTGAATGATGTCATCATGCTTGCCGCGAAACGTGATAACTGATATCGATGAAGGCCAGAGTGTATGGTTTAACTGGAGTAACAGGTGTTCGGAAATTGTTGTTGTTATTCTCAATTTCATAGGTGAACTTTAGCATAAATTTATATCCATCAGGTTGAGTATCATGTACCGACTCGGAAACCATAGTGTAGTATCCGGTACTCATCGATTTCAAAAAAGGTATCAGTTACTAACACTATAGCTATAGTGTTAGTATCCTTTACAGACTCAGTATATAGTATATATAGTGTGAGTTAGCATTGAAGTCGTATTGTCGTTGACTTTAGATTATGTTAGCTTCACTATTACAGGTTTACACATTCGTCTAGGAGATTGTACCGTCCTATTATTCCACACATTCTTCTACCAAATATATAGTGGTTAAAGGGCGCGTAGGGATACCAGTAAGCACGAAACGAATGTGCATGAGATTATACTTTCCGTTCATGCTGCCTTTGGTTTATTCTTCTGGTCACAACTGAACTAATTTGTTACTAGGTTCGCAAGACCGTAAAACAGTTCAATGTCTGTATCTTCGCCATCTATCATAATATTATTTTTAGCCTGCACATAATTTTTAAATAAAAATAATGCTTTTTATATTGAATCTGCAGCTTTTAATGCAACTGTACTACTGTTATGCTTGATTGAGTGGTATTTGAACAATTCTTATTTGCTGCCAGTTTGTCGCAATACTTTTGCCGCCCAAGTACTTAACTTATGATGTGGTGTGAGAGCAATCTAGCCAATATTTTCACTTAATCAACATCGTGAAATTATCAGCTGACTGTGAGGGTGTATTAATCTAGAGCAAAACTTACGAGCTGTCTTGCTCTATCCATCAGTCGCTGTTCGACCTGCCATCGCCGTTGGCTATTCCGGTGGCTGGCTGGAACCGCATAAGTCATAGAAAATCTCTCTTTGCCAGACTAAAATTATCATTAAGTGTCGTTTGTAGCAACATTCTGGTAATTTGTTTCTCTGAAATTTCGTTTTATTTTCTTTCTATTTATAAAGGAGCGAAACTGGCACCCGATTTCTTTTTGGAGGTAAAAGCAGACGAGAAGCCTGCTTCTTATAATGCGGGCTCTGTTACTGAAACATTTGCGAAAATGAGAAAAATTTTGTCACCGGAGTATGTTTCGAGTGTAAACGCAAGCTTTTTCTTCCGTCTTTCTGGTACGTTCAACCTTTAGCAACTAGTGCATCTTATAATTTAAGCTATATACTAATACTACCAAACTGTTAGGTCTACCTGTAACATCTCACTTCAATGCATCTTCATAATTTGTGTTTCTTTCTGTTAATTAGTGGCATATGGAAAACGTGACCGAGTTTACGCAATTGATGAGGCCTTACTTGTTTTCCCAACGAGAATTCCTACGAATGTGCTATGCTTCTCAAACAACAGTGTTCGAATACCTGTAAGCGTCTAAAGCCATCAAATCGAGGGGCTAAGTCTCACTAGCGTATAGTAAAACTGCGCGTACATATACATTGTAATTTGTAACAAAACTTAGGCGCACAATCCTTTAGTAAGATTTACTTGAGAGAGAAAGTACCTAATTACCATGAGTGAATTTATCTAGATGGCTCACTGAAGTGAGAAAAAATAAATCTCTACACCACACCATTATGGTCAAGTCAAAATTAAGGCAAGGCAACTTTAGAAATGTAGCTTCCTTTCGATTTTTCTGTTTCGTGTCATAAACAAGACCAAACCCCACAGCTAATTCTGCCCTGATAAGAAAAGAAAATTATGATAATGATTCTACTAGAAATCTGCAACAAGATCGCCACTGTGCTCGACTCGATGCCATATCGCGCAGGGTTTCTAACCTAGAACTATGATGCGCACACGGACCCCGTTCTGGCAGACGAATGGATCCGATACTAACCAATTGAGATTCAGTTAACTTTAACTGTTTCTATAATGTCAGAGTCTACCCACCTTGTTTCTTAAACGTAGTCTTAGATCTTTAGCGAGGCAGGATTCAGAGGAGAAATTTTTCACAAGGCCCCTCCACTGAACTCTTTTGCTAGAAGATAACATATTTCTCCCACTCATTTGTATTTTGATTACTGAGAGTAATAAAATAATAATCGATATCGCGATTATAAGTATCCTGTCAATAGATGTCTGGACTACCCTTTCTTTGGTGCCAGCTAACCACCGTAGGTTCCTCAGTTTCTGGCGAACAGGACATGAAATTGACCACAAACTGGCTCAATCAGCGCAATCAACGTTCCAGAACAAGATTCGATGATGATGGAACGCCAAAGAGTGTCCATATAGCATTGGTTGGATCGTGATCTTTGCTTTTGATTAATGCGTCCTGATCCTCTGCTGTCAAAGACTTAAAGTAAACGAAGTGCATACATCAAGTAACGAAGCTGTCCAGGTGCTGAAAAAATATAGTATGTCATCTCCCAAATCTCTGCAGCATAAGGCTGGCTTGACAGTATGCTTGACTCGAAGACAACTTGGTGTTTGCACAATGTTGATCTCCGTGATTTGCGTTCGGGGGTTGTCGCTTTGCACTATCAGTTTCGCAGAGATCCGATTGATCCCAATTTCCAAGTACGCATCGATTTTGTCTTCTTTTAGGCTTGGTGCGGACTCGTCCCTTTCTTCCGTATCTGATAGGCCAAAGCGAAAAGCCGCGAACGCAAATCGTGGAGATTCAACATGTGAAGCTCGCACTCCGCAAGCATTCTAAGGATATTGTTTGCACCATGTTCAAAAAGCAACAGCTGTAAAGCTAATACGTGTAAATCTTGGCATAAGCCGACACACTTCGCGACAAATAGATAATCGAAATCCTAATAATTGGCAGTACGACCTTATTTACCACATATAGCCACCAAAAACTTACGGTTATATGGCAGTGAAGCATTAGTCACTTTCGGTTTTTTTATGGCTGTGCATGATGATGATGATGATGATGATGTTAGGTTCCAGATTAAAATTTAGCATAACGGCTGCTCTTATGTGCTTAGCTTCAGACCGTAACGGTTCGACACTTTTTGAACACAAGTACTGGTTCTCAGAAGCTTATCTATTTTGTCTGCCATCTGAATTGCATCAGCGTTTCCGAGGTTAACTGGTCGACCACCGTCGCTGATCTCTTGAAGAGTATTGAAGAGACCTTAGCAAAGACTGCTTCGGAAATATAATTTAACCGTGTGGAAGCAGTGGCACATCCGTGTCGAACTTCGGAGCCAAAGACGAAAGATTCAGGGAGTCCTTTATTAGTGCAAATACATGCCGATGTGTCATAGCTAGCTTCCGGACATCGAAAACCTTTGGCGTGGACACCATCACTTAGCACATCTCGCCATGATCTAACGCGAGGCCGAGTGGAAATCAGCTGAGTAGTCTAGGAAAGCAACAATGGTTGGTCGTTGACATCTGGGATGAAACTCAAATGTGCAACGGCGCGCATTGGTTTGGACTACGCGTTCTATTCTCAGTCGATATTCTGACTGAGTTGGCATGTGGGGCATCATTACAGCATTCTCGCTCTCATTTAGGACGGATTCCTCCCTCCGAATTGTGGTAATTAGCTTGCCCAGATCCTTTTGGGCCTTACCCAACAGAACTTTAACATATGAGGTGCTAATCAACTGCGGCGGCCTTGCGTTTCGTTTTGAGATCGCAAATCTTCCGGTATCAAAAACTAGGAGTTTGATGTGCATCTCGTAACAATTTCTAGGCTTCACTTCGATCGAAATTATGCACCTGCAGTTTGCAGTATGTGGCGGATTGAGGAGATTTTGAAAAATGGTTTATAAGTTTCGCTTTCGCAACTGTTGGTGCTCGAAAATACCCGGAAGAATGACCCCTGCAACTACGTCGGATTTGAGTGTACAGTTGAAATAAATGGTTTCGCTTCGAAGTTGGTTAAAATTTATTAGCCCTATTATTACTGCATTGCTATTCATTCGTTGCGTGACTGGCTGTAAACTTCTAGCGAAGCTTACGCACCAGGGTAACAATTACTCCTGATTTTGCAGCAGTTGTCGTGTTTTCAAGAGCTTTACTGTTAGCAGAGATAGCAAACAAGTTTGCAGGCTGTATCCTAGGATGACAAGTTGAGGTTTGCTTAAACTTTCCTTCGTGATGCACTAGATGTTATTTGGTGTGCTATTGGATGCAGCTACAGGTGGCTTGGCGGAAGCGTTGAAGTCCCTAAAGTTATTCTGATTAACTGTATCTGTTTTCATTATACGGATGTTCGGACGCAATATGGGCTTATGTATGGAGCGGTATTTCAATCTGATTCTAGCGGCCGGAAGCCTTGTATGTCCCACTAATTGAATATGCACATCGCGTCCTTTAATGAAGCCTAACGTCTGTTTCTCATTATACGCTAAGTAAGATGCCATGTTACCGTTCCACCTACCTAAGTTACATCGTTGCGCCTTATAGCAAGATGTCGATTGTTTTGCTGAGAAATTGATTATACCACAGGGTTAAAGCTAAAAGTAAGATTGGAAAGCCTGATGCTATTATCCCAGCTATTTTCAGCCAGGGTCTATCTTCCTACAGTCCCGTTTCCCGAAAAGTCTTGAACTGGTTTATCGTTGAAATCACTGGCAATCAATAAGGTATGGCAACAATGCTCAAGAAAAATCCAAATCTGATAGTTTTTCAGCCAAAAAGTTAACTCTTCGTCAATATCTATCGGAAGGAAAATTAATTTGGCTTGCATTAGTCCTTTTACTTCCCTGGCTAATAGTTAATTTCAAATTAGAATTTGTAAACAATTTCAAATACTCTTCCTGAAATCGTTGTAAGATATTTTTTAACTTTTCGTATAAGTCCATACTCAATATTTGCTGCCTTCTGTTTGTTAGTGAATGCTTTCTTAAATTTACACAGTCTTTATGACGATTCAGAACGTTGAAAGCGCATTATTTTCCGTTTATGTCTATCTTGATTTTTGGAACCTTTTGTACTGTGCTTCTTTGCGCACCTTTTACATAGGAAAGGAACCGGGAAATTGGTTTCTCGATTTGAAATCAGGCTCCGGTCGTGCAGGTCCAGCATCGGAGGCCGGTATGACTGAGACCGACTTTGATGTCCGATTCGACTTAACCAGCGAAGACTTTGTCCTCATGTTCGATGGAAAGTTGAAGCCGACGCAAGCGTTCATTTCGGGCGTGATGCAAATAGACGGTGACGTATTTAGTGCAATGAAACTGGAAAGTCTAATGAAGAAGTTGCTTTAGACGCGTTTTTTTGTTTTCCATTTTGCCCAAATCATTCGGAAGAAACAAATGTTTGCAAATGGGCTTTAGTGTTCCGGTACCCTTTTGGTATAAAAGCTATTAACTGTGTAATTTCTCATGTTTGTGGATTCAATCAATTGGCCTTAAGGATATACTGTATGCTCGTGACGATCGATTATTCGTAACCTGTTTCTATCATTCTTAGACAACGTGTACCTTTGTTTTTAATGTTTATGTCGTGCTTTATCTTACTTGAATTAGTGTATTTGATTAGAGATTGAGTGTCAGTCGTGATTTAGTCGGCAATCCTAACGATTTTATTTGTTCCATATGCTGATATTTTAGCGTGCGCAAAGTTAGCTAACCAAAAGTTTGTCTATTCATAGATGATATTTTCTACGGGTGGTTTTGTTTCGCCTCGATAGACGTTTTTCCGATGAAAGAGGTATATCGCTCTCTCTCTCTCTCTTACACCCACCGAAAATTCTTTGTGATATTTATTAACTGATATTTTTCATTTAGGCTGTGTTTTGGTTGGCGATGTAGAACTTGGTGTGTTGGTGGAAGTGGAAACACGAATTTTCAAAAACGGCGACTGGCGTGTCGATCGAAATATCAAGAAACATGTTGGGTGTGCGTTTGATACCTTTTTCATTGGCAAAACAGTCTATTGGATAGGAGTAGCATTAGATAGCTGACGATTATGTGGGTGGTCTTATTGGAAATGTTTATTTTTAACCAAAAGATTATTTTTGGATACATGATTTCCACCCGTGTGACTTATTCTAGGCACTTGGTTAACTATGTAGGTGTTGTGTTGACAGTATATCAGTTTTGGTGTGCCATATCATTTCCAAAATGTATGAATACAATATTCGGATCTTTTCATATGTAACAATGTTATCGAAGTGTAGATCTCTGTCTATGTTTGGACGTATATGGTTTTTTCAAATTTCAGTTATCTCCACTGGTGATTCTGAAGGGGACCGCGAATGATTTTGTATTTTTATTTATCTCTATATTGACTTAAGTGAAATTGACAATCTCCATTTGAATAAGATGCTGTAAGCTAAAAGAAATAAAAGTGGTTTTGTATGTATATAATCATGGTAATATTTATATATTCTTCTTCTGAGATTCCGTCTCAAATTTACTGATTTATCATTCATGAAATTTGATATTTTAAAGGATAGGTGGCAAGTGCTATATTTAAATATTCGTGGATATATAGATTGATTTTGAGTTTAATTAAATATTTCTTTGTATGATATTACCTCATTTTTGTCTATATTTTGTTTATTTTACGGGGTTTCTTCATTTTGTACATTTGACATTTTTGGCGCATCTAGATAGTGCATTTGGAATTATTGCCTTTGCTTAGTGGGTCTCATTTAAAGCTTCATCCAGTACTAATGTTTGCAATGATGTACATTTTTTAAAGCAAATAATTTTCATTTTCCTGTCTGTTGTATGTGTATTTTAGTCACAAATTGCCGCGTCAATAAAAGATTTCGTCTATTTTTCTCATTATTTTACAATTTGTAACGTGTACTTTCCTAATTGACTTTAGACTCGTTTATATTCAGGCATTTGTTGATATCTAACTCAATCTCGTAAATGGCACAGAAGAAATTGTCAAGCGGAATCGTTTGTGTCTTTTGGTCTCGCAATGTTCCACCCATGTAGCTTATGATGCAAGTGTAAATTATGCTCTTTTCAAGTAAAAAATAACTCTTCCAGAAGAAGAGATTGTTTAAATGACGATAAATTTGTTATTATTAACGAAAAGTAAATAGGCTAAAATCGTACCTGTCTGCCATACGTGAGCCGCAATGCAGCTTGCAACAACTGTTTGGCTAAACTGGAAACGGTTTTCGGTCGAATTTAATATCCAAGCCGACATGCTACGTGTTCATTTTGTTTAATTTTTGTGATTAGATTTTGGCTGTCTTCAGTAGCTTTGTTTTGCGGTGTTATGGACACAGTCCTTTAGGCTTATGTTTGTCTAACTTTCTTCTGTAATAAATCTAATACTTGTAGCCGGTTTTTAGATTTTTTTATCTCTTTTATTTACGCAGAGATGCGCGCACAAGTTTGTTTTAAATACAGCAATTTTATGCTTTCGCGTATCATTTGTGAGGAATTTATCAAAAAGGCTTAATTAACTTTTTCTCAATATCTACATAAATGTTACAATTTATGCGGGACTACTTGAAGTGGAAGCTGCATATCCTATTAATATATTGCGGTTTGATCCTGGTTAGTCACTTTGTCGATGTATTCTGATGATGAACATGGAAGGTGGAGACGCGTCCGAGGGTGCCACTGAGAACTGTTTTGCTATGTTCGGCGTCCGATTAACTTTAATAAGATTTGTGCCTATCTGAAGTCAGTAAATGTTATTCGGTTATTTTCTGTCGCCACTCGCACACTCAATCATTGTTCAGTTCTAAAAATGTGTGGATTAGAATGTGATCTTATCGCGCCTGGGCAACTACTGTGTCGGTGTTTACTTCAAGATGGCGAGCCTGAAAACGAGATTTGTTTTCAGAATGCTGTCATTGATTGATAATTGCATATATATATATATATATATATATATATACTTTCTCCTATATATATATATAAACTAAATCTTGCATCAGGTAACAAGAAGATAGGTTTCGTCATCGTCGGGACTCCTTGAGAACTGTTTCGTATTTACGACGGACGGTGCTCGAACGGGTTCACATTTTGTCTGGAATCTGAAACTTCATTTCGCCATTCGTGCCGCATACAACAAGCAATTTGAAGCAATATATCGACATGTTTCTGGATAGCCTTACCTTCAGGTGTAACTTATTTTGAATCTATTAAGATTTGAATTTCTAATTAGCCACCCCGATCTGTCATTGAACAACAGACACCATGATATTTTGGAAATCTATTGTACAATGAAAGATGGGAGAGGCCAGTTAGAACTTAAGTTTATATCGACCGAAAGGGAATGGTACTCGCTGAGCTCAATATGCATATAAGTTTATTTTGAGTATCAATGATCTTAACTCAAATTTTAAATACAAAAGTGGTTTCTGACTATTTGCTTTAATAAAAGATATTGGATAGGCAAAATAAATTATTAATAAACAAATGCTTCGTCCGTCTGCAGCTACCATCGAAGTGACAAAAGCCTGATGAACTTTCTCTCGTAGATTGTACCTTGTTTAACTGCCAAGTCATGAGAAATGCCGAAACATCAGCTCCAGTTTACAATTGCATAATCGCAAACTGTTAAAGAGTTCTAAAAAGCTAACTTTATTTAAAAATCCTTACGTGTGGCAGCGTTTCTCATAATTCTTTTTATTTACGAGCCATCTGATTCTGAGCAGACTATTGGATGCCAAGTTGATCCTCTTCCGTTGACCCATAATACTGAGCACTTGACAGATTTTTTACTGGGCTGCCCCTTGGTGGGCACTGTTGCCTAATTCAAATGGCCGTTCTCTCGGAGAACTATTCTGAATTTGCTGCCTCTAGGCGATGTATTGGTTACAGCTGGTGCTTTCAAATGTTGAAAATGCTTGCTAGCCACTGGTTTCATTCATCCATCCGGGATCCGTTGTTTATGTTGCCAAGAATTCTCATAATTTGCTTCCCCTGCCGGCTGTTGTAACGGGACTATTATGTGGTGGCCATCATTGCTATAGTTTATGGAGCCTGCATTCTTTAATCGAGGTCTCGTGGCGCGCACGAAATGTCCCAAAAAAGAAAAAGGCGGCATAATTAACAACAAGAAGGACAGCACTGATCAGTATAGCTCAACGCTTAAGTATTAAATTATTTGTCTTGCTTAAAGTGGTAAAGAAAGGTATAACGATGCGATGTGTGATTGATTCCATAACCTCGAAATCTTAGCTGCTTATGTAAAGTTATTTTAACTTTACTAAGGTATGGCCTACATGACAGAATTTCTGTCCATCTAAAATGTTTTAAGTACAAGTTCTATGAAGAAATTCCGTTTCGTTCACTTGGAATGTTTAACCAATTGTTATTTATGCAACGCAATAACGATCTTGGTTTTCGTTCAGACAGTCAATTATTGCTGTATGAATCTGTTTTTAAACATTGAATGAATAAAAAAGTGTGCTGTAAATCCTCCTACTGAACTTACGCATTCTCTTTATTGGGTAAACTTTTGAAACCAATATTTATTATATATATATATATATATATATATATATATATATATATATATATATATGCTATGCTAATAATAAAGTTTTATTTGGAAACATAGGCTCTCTAGCCCGACAATTAAAAAGTTCAAGATACAATTCAAAAGTAGAATTATGTATAGCTGTGTGGAATTGTCACTAGCTATAGTTTAGTGATAATGTTAACGATGGGCTGATATAAGTTGCGAAAGAAATGTGTTTTCAGCAACTTCGTGTCAGTTTTCCCCATAAAGAAAAATAAACTTCAAATGGCTAGGATAACACTGATTAGAATAAAAGTTTGCGAAGTGTCAGGATATCAATGCCCCGTACAGGATTTGCTGCTTTCATTTGCGCGAGTATAGCGAGACTTGTTTCATCAAGCACCGTAGTGGGGGCACACTTATGTTACGTTAGAGTTTGAAAAAAGCGAGCACAAAACAGCGATAGTCAAATCTTGTCATCGTATACTATCGAGTTTCCGTTAGTGTGGCTGTAATAGAATAACGTGTTTTAGTAGAGCAATTGGAGAAAATCATTTGAGAATTGTAAACAATAATTATGAGAATCACCGTTGGTGTTGTTTTGGAGTCTGTAGCAAGGTGCCTAATGTGGTGTCAAAACTAAAATACTGAATGTTCTTAAACTTGTCAAGAGGTTACAGATATACATATATATATATATATATATATATATATATATATATATATATATATCATCATCATCATCATCAAAATAGTATTAAGGGTGCAGAAGGAGCATGATCCGCTTCGTGTCAATGTTCTCGAAAAATAATTTGTTAAAGAAGTGCATGAAAATCGCTTTCGTAAATCCATTCTGGGATAAGACTTTTGTCTTCGCCGGTATAATGTTGGTACACTTGTGACTGGAAAAATATATAAAGCTGCTGAGGGTATGGTTGGACTGAATTGACGAGTTGAAATTGTGCGTGAAGTTGAGATGGTCAGGATAAATGAAATTCGACAGCGAATGGCATCTTGCTACCTTATGAATGAAGAAGATCAATTGTTTAAGTCGACTGAACCATAGAGGTAAGAGATTTTCAGCAAGGAGGAACTCCCGATAGATTTTAGCATTAGGGCAAACACGCTGCATGAATCGAGAAGTGATATTTTCAGTGGCACAGCAGGAGGCCAAGGTAGGAGGACAGTAAAATTCGCTGCAATAGAAAACAAGGAATAAGAGGTAGGCTCTGAATAAAATGAGTTTTAGAGTAGAGTTTAGTTACTTGGAGCAGGTTAAACGGGCCCATTTCAAGAGTTTTGCCGTCACTTGGTTAATATGTAGAGGAAAGTTTGATTGTGTGAGTGCTTGACCGAGACAATCATTTCAGTATCTAGAAAACAGTCTGCCGTCGAAAATGAGAGATGAAATCGAAGCCAAGTTTCATCAAGCGAGTCTAACTAGGATTCAGTTTAAGACTAATTACGCCTTGGTAAGAGTGCAGCGAAGATAAGATAAGAGGAAGAGCTGAGATAGGCTGGATTTCTGAATACAATCACCATATTACCAGCAAATTTAAAAAAAAACTTGAACTTGGTGTCTGCAACCTGAACCGGTGCAAGTACTAGATTGAGCATTAAATTATCAAGTATTGAACACTGAGGAACTGCAGATAAGAATGATCATTCATGATTCTTACAGGCGTGTGTCGGAAATCAGCGATAGAAACTGAAATTTTTAAAGTGAATTCAGTTGCCGAGAATGACACTGAATTAAAAACCATGGTTATATACAGAAAGTGGAGAGTGCAATCATATTCTTTGGAGATGGAGAAATTTTAGTGGTTAAGGGCACTACCTGAATTGGTGGAAGAAGAGCGTCCATTCAGGAGGATATGTTGATCGTCAAGAAGACAGGAAAATTCTCTTGACTGAATGAATGAATAAATTTTGTTATATATGGACATGTAGAAGATCTTAGTGAACGCTGGAACGATAGATGCTGGGAAAAGTTCCTTAAATGAGGAGATCGACGAAATACCGTTTTTTTGGAATGATGAGATCATCGATTTCAGCCACTTTAGGGATAGAGCAGTATTTTTGGGACAACTTTTGGCAACTTCAGCAATCAGAGTGAAGTGGTTACAACCTAGTAGCACAATCACACCGAAAGATAAATCATATAGAACAAATCGGTGTTTAGATTTTATATCTTGTACCGCCTTAAAAACCATGATCGGTGGAACGTGAAGTCATGAATCGAGGTCTGTCTGAATACGTTTATTGACGCAGAGTGCTTGGTTGCTGATCATTGCTTTTACATGATTATCAATAAGTTGGAGTACGAGAGCACGGGCAGGTGACGTGGTGCGTAATCTTGAGCTACATGCCAAGTTATCGCGCGCCTTAAATGAGGTATTTAACTTTTTCGCCGTGTGTATGTGCTACATGGAGGGGACAGATGCTAAGCAGTAAGATTAGACATCGTGAGCTTGGTAAAAAACATTAAGATAAGTTTTCGGGATTTTTAATTCTATCCAGACAATGGCATCTCAGAGATAGTTAAACTCTTCTCAATAGATGTTGTTTGTATAATATTCCTTGGGGTAGAAGATAAGAGACGAATAGGATGGGTTACTTGGAAGTGGTCAAGATTATGGAAGATTTCCCGACTTTGATTTTGGTATAATTTTATTGTGGTAGTCGCAGTCGATTGGATGATTTCCTCAGTTACTAAAATGATAAATTGATTTAGCAAGTTGTCAGCGAAAATCCAAAGAAACGGAAGGTTTTCTGTTGTTAAGTTGTGCCAGTTAGTAGGAGGTAGTGTAAGGTCTCACAAAACGTTGTGCTGATCGGACGCTTGAAAGAGAAGTGTGGACTAATTTTGAGCCTCACGAGTGTCATCGATTATTGAGAGATTCGGAGGCCGATAGGCAACTCAGAGATAAAGGCTTCGATCTGGCATCACTAGCTCAGGTGCAAAGAAATCCAGTATCTGTGATTTAGTGGTAGTCAGTCACTAAGATATGAGTGAAATCCGAAAGTACGCAGCTAACCCATCCACTCAGGCAACAGTGGTAGCTAACAAAAATGGAATATGAGTTGATGGTGAAAATATCATCAAAATTTTTAGTTGGAGAGAAGATGATTAGATGGGAGAGTAAAAGCCTGCAGGAGTCTTAAAGCGTCGGCCGGAGCGCGATTACTCGCTAACAGGAATTTACTTTGTGCTTGATGAGAATCGAGCACTCATAATGAATCTGAACATTCTTAATTCAGCTCTTTCCAGGCGAGTAGAAGATTTGAGAGAGTTTTGAAAGCAGGATGGTGTTCTTTGCTGGGCTCGAGCAGCTTGACTAATGCAGCGTCATTGGTGAGGAATTGGTCATAATTCGTAACGAGACCTGTTCAGAAGATCTGTTTCGACTATCTTGGCATGCGCTCGTAATGTTGGGAGAAGAGAATATTAAAGGAGATAATTCAGTGGCTCGCTGAAACACTATTTGATATTGCAGGAAGAGCTCGAATCGAGTTTGTTTCTGGAACACAGAACCAGTAATGGTGTTGGCTAAAGACAGGAGCTTCAAATCGGAACTGGGAACTGTGAAAGAAGGCCCATTGATGGACGTTACGTAGCGTGAAAGGCCGTAACGTAGCCGTAGGGATTGGGTTGGCTGAGTATAGTTTATGAAAATACCATGTTTTGTTAGCTGTTAGTGGGAGTCCATCGAAGCGGGTGGGGCTCAGCAAAATAAGAGCAAGAGATGCCAAATTCCAGAGAATGCCTCCAAATAACTGGCGCCGCTTCTCACAGTTGCTCAATCAAGAGAAAGTTACTCTAATTGTGGTTGTAGCCTATTTCACCGCCAGGGTGATTGCGCCTTGCTCAATTATCCACTGTAGCAATGTGCTGTCCCTGACGATATCAAGAAGTATCGAGATTTGAGCGCTTCACTCTCATCATTAGAGAGATTTTTTGTGAGAATTTAGCATAAACGCACGACGCTTAACGTCAGAGATATCTTTTATAAGATTAAAGTTATTTCCTATGTCAGAGGACTAATCATCTTCCTAAAATGACAGAAGCAGGGTCAAATAATGGCTTTCGTGACAAGATGAGAAAAGTAACGGCTAGCGCAATAAATGTGACTGCAAAGTTGAAATAAAAAAGGTCCCAGATAGAGAGCTAGTAAGTTTGCCGTCGTGCTCGGATGAGGATCATGGAGGGTCAAATCGCGTCAGTACGAGTGACTGACGTTAATTTCGCTGTTGTTTGACGACTGGTTAAATACAATGGGATTGGTGTTTAATTCAAGCTCACAAAACTGATTTAAAGAATTGTTACCACCACCCGCGCAATCAATCATTGCTTAATTTTATTACCTACGTATATGTGTGGAAAGCCGCAAAACGTTGATGTTCGCGAATAAATAGATATTGTGCAGCTGACATTTCAAGTCCAAATAAAGTGTATGCGAGACTACTAGAGGTGAGAGCCGCATCTCTAATTTTGCTTTCCTATATATATATATATATATATATATATATATATATATATATATATATATATATATATATATATATATATAATGTCTATTACCTTCAAATATTACGCAGCATATTCTAGTAGGAAGAAAAACGCATTATTAACAAAGTGGATAATAACCATTTATTTCGAGAATACTAAACTTCGCTTTACGATCAATCATGTATATATATTCTGGGTTTTCATTTCATTATGTGGGCGGCAACAAATCTGACCCGGTTATACTTGTATTTCTTTATTGGGCTGATTATTAATTGTGTATGCGTTTGTGTCGGTGTGTTTGCCTGTTTACATGGAAAGTTCTGTCCCGCTGTGTTGCAAAGTGATGTCTGAGATCTGGTCATTCTTATATTGATAGCTTGAGAGTCAACCAACTGTTATGTGTTGTTACGTGTATGAATGTTTTTTCAAGTGTAGAATTTCGTTTCCACTTGTTTCGTATTTTAGTTTTCTTTACTTGGTACCAGCGTAGGTGCGGATTGCAGTGTTTAATGCTTATACTGTTTCAAAATTTCTGTCTCCGTTTGTGCAGCTGCTTTATCGCTTTCAGTTTTTTGCCAATCCGATCAAATCTTTGTCGAGTCTGGTCGTGTTTGCAATCCGATGTTATGCTAAAACGATTTCTCAAGCAGTGCAAGAGAGATAACCATAAACCGCCGAATAAACTTATAAGCCGCTTATTGCTTAATGCCATTGAGGACAACCAATCAAAACAGCAAAATGCTGAGAATCATTCAATCACTGGTTTGCCAACTTGCAAGACTGAACGACAGCGAATACCCTTCTTTTACAGCCATGATAGAAACGGCGATTAAAATAACAGCTGACAAAGAAACTAAGGACCTCACAAGGGATCTGGAAAAATTTCCTACACAATAGTAATTTCCTACAAATTCAGACGCATTTTTTCACAATTATTCAAAAGTGATCTTGTCAAAACGCCAGAAAGTATTACTCTCCTTAGGAGAAAAATTCTGCATAATCAAGGGAAACCCAAGTGAATGCGACATTATTGATATCCAGGCTGGAACGGAACATTTCTACAATGACTTAACAAAAGACACCGCCTCACAGGCATTCAATGGACAAGGACTGAAAGCTGAGATAGTTAGCACAGTTGAACAATATAAGAAGGAATTCAAAGGCAGTCAAATCATCACAAAAAGCACATGGACGAACTCGGAAAACTACAATCATAAAAATCTATACGACTTGCCACACCCGACAAAGTATCAGGAGCTGACGCTTATAGATGGTCCATGAACGAGATTATAAATGACCAATCGAAATTCAAACAAGACATCAAACATAAAGATGATTCATTAAATATCGAATCAAGAATAAATCAAATTCTGAAAAAGAGGGAAAATCGCGTCTTATCATCGATGGCTGATTCTGATATTAGATCAAAACTCATAGAAGACATCCAAAAGGCAAAACCCGTCGGAACAAACACCGCAAGATTGTACGGCAAACCAAACACCCGTAAATCCTTGACAGCCTCAGGATCTCCTTCGATGCGGCCCATTATGTCAATGATCATTGCCCCACAACATAATCCAGCTAGGATTCTCTGAAAAATGCTTCAACCAATACGAAATATCATAAACGCAAACACTATCAAAGACTTCTTCGAGATAGCAGATTAACTGAAGGAGAAGAACATTCTACAGAATAAAATAGTCTCACTTGACGTATCATCCTTATTTACGAACATTCTACTGGATAAGACAACGACGATCTTGTGTGATCTGATTAAAATGAGTTTTACGATTTTCTTATAGACACCAATGACAGCATGTACAAAACCGTGCAATTTATATTTGAAGGGAAATACTACTGCCAGATTAATGGTGTAGCTATGGGAAGCTGCATTGCACCTCTCCTGGCAGATATATACATGTATCATTTTGAAAAATTGAGCCTAAAATGTATAATTGACCAGTGCGCACTCTACAAAACGCGTGTAGATGATATATTGTTGTTTATCTTAGAAGCAGCAAACTAATCCGAAGTCCTCAAATAAGCAAATGGAGCCGATCCAGACATCAAATTCACCCTCGAGGTAGAGAAAGAAAATAGTTTTCCCTCTCTTGACATCAAATTCACTCGAGAAGAAAATGGGGATTTGACACTGGCCATATATAGAAAATCCACTTTCTCCGGGCAATACATTCATTATGACACAAGCGCGCCAAAATCCAACAAAAGAAACTTAGTTAACAACCTAGCAAACATAATCAGGAAGCACGAATCCCATGTTCGTGACTGCATAGAAATTGTGCAGCCGACATTTCCAGTCGAGTTCAATGTATGCGAGACTGCTAGTGGTGAGAGCCGCAAATCTAAATTTGATTTCCATATAAATTCAATTGCGGTTTGATCCTTGATAGTCAGTTTGCCTTCGTTCTCTGATGATGATCAAGGAAGATCGAAATGCATCAGTGCGTGTGACTGGCGGTAGTTTTGCTATGCTATTCGACGACTGGTGAAATACAATGGGATTGGTGTTTACTTCAAGCTCGCTAACTTGATTTAAAGAATTTTTACCACCACCCGCGCAATCAATTATTGTTAGAATCAAGAAGATCTGCTCTGAACACAAGATCGAGGAGGAACTGGGCTACCTGAGGAAAATTTTTTAATGAACAACTACTTAGAGCGCTTCAATGATGTCAACATCAAACCACAATATATTCGCACTAGAGAGGATAATGTCATGCAGGTTTTCCTAAATTTATCATTTAGAGGCGTCGTACCAACCTCAATAACTGGACGGCGGCTAAATAGAATAACTAAGGAGAATATTCCCAGTTTTAAAGTTAATATGACATTTAATACACAGAGAATCATGAGGTTGGATGCCAAAGATCAATTGCCAATTCTCTCCAAATCATTCATAGTCTACAATTTCTCATGTATGTGCGGTAGCACATATGTTGGACGTACGAAGAAGCAATTGATTAACAGAATCCAGCAATATTTACCGTAGAAATTAATAAAAAAGGCTTGGCACCATCAAGAAAATCAGCTATTTCCGATCATATATTGGAAACTGGACATCCAGTCAATTTGACCATTTCCTCAATTCTACATAAAGCAAAATCAGAGAAATAATTGTAGATTTATGAAGCCCTTTATATAAAACAAAAAAACACCTGGCCTAAATATTTAAAAGTTTCATCAACATGATATTCTAATCGACTGGCCACGAATTACACAATCCAACAACAATTTACTAGCATCTAGGCAAGATGAAGCACCCCCTCGACCAGACTCGACAAATTTTCGATCGGATTGGCAACAAACTGAAGGGGAAAAAGCAGCTGCACATATGGAGACAGAAATTTCGAAATAATATGAGCATTCAACACTGCAATCCGCACCTGCGCTGTTACCAAATGAAGAAAACAAAAATACGGAACAAGGGGAAACGAAATTCTACACTGGGAAAAATAACAATTGTACACGTAACAACCAACAATACGAACAGTTGGTTAACTCTCAAGCTATCAATACAAGAATGACTAGATCTCAGACATCACTTTGCAATACAGCAAGACAGACTTTTACTTGCAAACAGGCACACAGAGACACAAACGCATACAAAATTACTAATCAGTCCAAACAAGAAATAGAAGTAAAACCGAGTCAGATTTGTTGCCGCCCACATAATAAAATGAGAACACAGAATGTATATAAATGAATGATTGCAAAGCCAAGTTTTGTATTCTCGAAATAAATGGCAATTATCCACTTTTTAATTAATGCGTTTTCTTCCTATATATATATATATATATATATATATATATATATATATATATATATATATATATATATATATATATATATATATATATATATATATAGATTGCGGTATTGTCATCGTTAGTCAATTTTCCATCGAGCTCTGATGATGATCATGGAAGGTGGAAAGGCGTCAGTACATGTGGCTGCTGGTCGTTTTGCAATGTTGTTCGATGACTGATTAAATACAATGAGATTGGTGTTTAATTTAAGCTCGCAAACTTGATTTAAAATGTTGACTGAATGGTGGCTTCCGAGTTGGAATTGGAGAATCTAATTCATATTCATTGAATTTAATAAAATTCTAAGAGATCTGAAGGTTCATTGATCCATGTAAATATATATATACATATATTCTGAAATATATATTTATTTTTACAGAATTTTGTGTTCGCATATTCGTGTGTTTACTGAGGCCTTTCAAGGCAGAAAACAAAATTTCTTTCGATTACAAGTAATAAATATTTTTAAAACTCCTACGATGAAATGTGTATTATCGATCAGTTTATTCGAGATCTATTCATGAAAACCTGCAAGAAACGAACATCTGTTGATTCAGATTACCTAGACGTTCTTGTTAGATCGATATGCACACTATTTTTCATAAAATTTCATATTTTGTGATAATTTATAGACTAAAATTTTTTGTTCACATTTCCATTGGTCATTTGTTCGAGCGAAAAGAGTGACATTTTTAACTGAATTTGTTAGCATGCTATATTCTAAATGTAGGTCACAATATACAATTTATTTACGAATTCAAGTTGTTCTTTTGAAGGAATTTTTCGTCTCAAATGAGGATAAAATTCGAATAAATCGGTGAATCTACTTTCGTTGAATATGGGAGCACGAAAAAGCTTTTCATATGGTGTTAAAAACGTGAATGATTTTTGGGGTAAAACCGATGGTGATTATAGACACGAAACCATTCAAGCGGACAGCCAAGAAACCAAAGAGAAAGATAGAGAAGTTATGTTGATTCTTGAGTTTGGTTTCACGCTGTTTTATGCGAACATACGAACTGTTAACAAACCAAAATATTTCACGTCAAGTTTTTTGCTGATAAAATTGTGTATCTTTCGACACAACATACGATATTAAAGTATTGCTTTGTAAATATATTAACAAAATATTGTGTCCTGTAAAACGAAGAACTGTGAAAAACTAGTGACATTTTTCAACTATACTGTTGCTTTCCAATGTTGCAATTTGTCAAATCAGTTAATATATTATCTTAATTCAGAGACTTTATACCAAAACATATTTGAGAAAATAATTTTGTTTTGCTGAAATTGGTGTTTAAAGTGGTTTTACTGCTAAATTGGCAATTCTACAATTCAACATAAATGTAGTAGCTTTATTTATAAATAATTTTATTAATCTTCTTCTTGTGTTTTTATCTTTTATGTTAAACAATCAGTATTGCTTCATAGATTGCTGAGTTATTTATGCGTTTTCTTTTTTATCCTGAAAGCTTTATATGGTGAACCTGAACAGTAAAAATAGTAGATCCATTCCGTTATCGAATTAAAGTATTTCGAATATTACTTCCAGACTACCAAACTGCTCATTAGATTGATCCATCATTTTCTTTTCTGATAATTCATAATCGCAAGCTTCACAAATTTGCTATTTTTATTGAGCTTGTTGCTTTCATGGTTTAAACGACTCATTTAATTTCCATATAAATAATATTGTTCTTTTGTATATACTTTTTATTATTGCTTTTAAATTATTATTATTATTATTATTATTATTATTATTATTATGTATATTATTATTATTATTATTATTATTATTATATATTATTATTATTATTATTATTACTATTGCTATTATTACTACTATTGCTCTATCTTATTACTCCTTTTTAATTTTCTTATTTGTATGTAAATCTTAAATGTTCCTTTGACGCATGACTTGCATATTTTAAACTTTGCTGCCAAGAACGATTGAGAGTCCAGACCATTCTACCATACTAAGGTGAATTCAAATAAAAAGATTAACGTATACATGGAATTTAACAAAATTGTTGAAAGACATGCTATTCAGGTGGAAGCATAGAATAATTTTATTTTTCCCGACAAATATAAAAATAATATTCACTTGAAAAATACGAAGGAATTTACTTTCAAGTTTCTAATCATTATTAAAACTAAGAGATAAAGCTTAGATTATTAATTGCCTCTCGGTTGTAACATTGACAATTGCTAAAGAACTGCGATGAGCATACTTATTTATTTAAATGAGTGTTGTGCATAGAAAACCACGACAAATCGTTTACGTTCTGTTTTACCCTACGGTCCCAAATGCATTTGGAATTCTACGCTTGTTATTTACTTCCTATTGATGAGTTTAAGATTCATAAATATATAGGCGGCTGTAAAACAGCTAGTGTAAAGGTCTCACAAGGTTTCGCAGTTTTCCTCAATAGCTTATCTGCACTTACCGCGTAAACATATGCAGAAATGATTCGCATTACCAGGAAAATCAGCCATAGTTAAGCATATGTTGGAAGAAGGAAATTACATTTGTCTGATATTTAAAATCAAAACAGTTTGAAGCATGGCAATTTGCGAAGCTTGAGCCACGAGTCAGCATAAGCGAAACGTCTGACTGCCACAATATACAGTTTAATTTATCAAAAAACCCATCACTAACGCTATGACAAACGCACATAAAGCGGAATGATCTAAAGCACTCACACCATCAAGAGCAAAATCAACAATGATTTGAATTCCAAGTAAGCAAACTCATTCACGAGTAAACGAATGGGTGTCTGTGTAGCAGAGGCTTGGCCAAGAAAGGTAAAACCACTTGTGCGATAGGCGGTCAGTCAAATAATTTATCAGCATCAACGCTTTTAACAAGGCATATATTTTATTTAATGACCTACTTTAATATATTTTCCAGGTAGTTCTGGTCAACAAATTAATAACTAACACAGGCTGAGTTTTTTGTTGAATGTATTTCGGATATCTTTACCGGTATACTACGTCGTCCACTGTGCATAACAAGTAGGATATTTCCTCTAGCCATATCATTTATACTTCTGATTAACCTTTTACTAGATACATGCGTGGCACGTGTGTGTGTCCATAACCGGTACGTACGAAAAATTAAGTGAACCTAGAATGGCCTAATATTAACTAAAACTTTACATTCGTTAGACTATTTATCATTTACTCATCATGTGAAATGACGCAATAGAGGTTGCCATCGACTGATAGAATAAGAGCCTAATACATCGGATACAATCTTCATAACCTCACACCACGACAATAGATACAAATTAGAAGCAGAGAAAGCATGCACAAGTAAAATCTCAACTAAACCACTCGAGTTATACACAGGAATGTTTTGCGTAGCAACAGTTGTTGTCATTTCATTAGGTAGGCTCAGGTCACGTATGTACATGTGTGCTGATATATACTATTTAAGTTTTTTGTTAAATATAATTAAAAAACATTTACATCCATCTAAGAGACATTGACGTCAATACATATTTTAATTTGCCCTTTGTATTCTACTGAATAATAGCTTTATTCCTAATGTTTTAAATGGTTTAATATCAGCATGATCTTGATAGATAGGGTGGAGGCAAGACAAAAAAATATTGTCCGGAAAAATGATCAATATTTTTTAAAATAAAAAAACTTAATTTATATATGAAATATAATAGGTAATGATTAGACATGGTCATTGTGCTAATTAATTAGCAATACAACAAGCAATATAAGGAGATAAATTATATGTCCTCTAATAATCGTTGAACTCACTAACAATCCTAAATTAAAATTTCAATAAAAGAACAGTTTAAGGTCCAATTTAGAAGGATTTAACTGTCAACAATTGGTTAATCAGAGATGAGGCAATAAGCTCATCCTTAAGCCTAACTTAATTCAATATTTATATAATGTTTTTGGCGGTGAACTAATGTATATCCAATTATGTATTAGGTGTTGCGCATCCATTAACAAATTAGATCAATTATGATCAGAAGGATAAAACAAATACAGCATGAACGGTAAGTACAATCTCGTGCACATTTATTTCGTGTTTACTTGCGACTCATAAGTAGGAGCTGGTATTCCGCCTTTTGCCTGTTATATATTTTCCCACATTCCTCACTCAAATATATATTGGGTAAAGGGGGGCATACCAGCTCCTACTGATGAGTCGCCAGTAAACACGAAACGAATGTGCACGAGATTGTACTTTTAGTTCATGTTGTCTTTGGTTTATCTTTCTGGTCATAATTAAACTAAGTTATTACTACGTGCGCAACACCTAATACATATTTAATTCAATTTTCTTGATCTGCTTTTGGAGCTAGCTTCAGGTACCGATTTTCTGCAATCGTATTTTCCTACCATTAGTTCATGCAGTTTTCCAAATATTACCTAACGATATTTATATCGCTGTTTCATTTATAATATTATCCCTTGATTTAATTCTGAAAGATTAAATAATTAATCTCTTTGTCCTCTTATGATAAAATATCGCTTTTCATCTACAATCATCCTAGTTAACAACATGTCCTGTCTCAACTGCTTAAAGAACAAGATCAGATCTTGTAGCATGCCTATATATACATGCAGTTCTATGTTCTTTTCTTCTTATCTTGATTGGGTGCGTGCTTCTACAAACAGGCATGAGACTACACTCTTTGCATGGAATTTATAAACTCCTGATATTTATAATGCTTAAATTTTTATTTTTATATAAGTAGTTTACTGCCCATTTTAAGTTTTGTTTCAGAATGATTCTTATATTATATTTTAAAGCTACTGTATTTAATTTAATGCTTAGCTTAGTGTTTTTTAGTACCATGATCATACGATCTTCCTTTGCTCTATCAGCTTTTACGTACCTCGAATTGTGATTAATTTTTTTATTACATCCATCATTGTTGATTATATAAAATTAAAAGAGTAACTCTAAGCCATAAATAAATCACACAACCGGGCTAAATCAAAATCCCTATGTTTTATGCCCCTTAATGTAAGACTACTTATTGTTAATGATTTTGAAAAACCGATTTCGATGCGATATGGATGATTTGACTCAAAATTAAGTGGGATTTTCGAGTAAGTGTCCTTCGTAAAATATCTTTGCACTTTGTAATTAGCTTTACATCGAAGAACGGTAATACATCTGATGACTCCCCTTCAATAGTAAATTAAAGCTCGTTCATTTCATAACTTTAATTGAAGAAATTCTACCATTTCATCCTCAACATTGCTCCATATCACTAATATTTCATCCAAGAACCGTAGATAAAGGTTATGCTTCAGTCATCAATTCTGAAATTAATAGACCCAATCAAGACAGTAGTAATTCATTTGTAGCTAATCATGTAGTTAATCTATCAACAGTAAATCTTAAGGTGAATAAAGTTAAATTGTTTAACTGTGGTTTGAACATGACAATTCAAAATGGAAGATGAGTTAAAAAAGAGATCATTGCAGATGCAGTTAAAACGGCGCAACTGCTTTTAAAGATAAAGTTGATCTTGAATTAAATGTTGCCTCGATGGTTTTAATGCACCTAGACGATATATTTAGGACCAACTATTAAATTCAACATCTCAAAAATGATTTAATATCGAAAAATGTGGTTTTTTTCTAAAAGCAAATAAAGGTAGAGGATTTTGATAATAAAATGCTAGAACACCTACGTAATGCTGTAGTATACAATGAAATAGCAAAAGATCAAACTGATAGGTTACAAGGACAAGTTAAATTGTCAATCAATAATATGATTGCTAGTGAGGAATTTGATTCGCCACACGGTAACACACTCATACACATAGTTACAATTGCACCTAAAGTGTATATACCTGGTAACCAACTTAGCTTTATCGTCAATATATAGCATTGCCCAATATATAAAACTTAGAAGTCTCCATGTAATAGAATAAGAAGTGTTCCCTACTCCGCAGGCTACAAACTGATGAATTCTTATCACATGGTTGAAATTGTTGATAAAAATGTATTATATAGATTTTCAGGTTGGAGAAATCACAGTACACAAATGTACCCGCAATTAAAGCCCTACATGGTTCTCGACGTAACCTCGTTGATCATTTTTTAATATAAGAAGAAAGTAAAATGACGATTGGACTCGATATGAAGATTATGTTTATATGTATATTCTCTATTTAGTTTTCATTTAGGAAACAATTTTATAAACAAATTAAAGGTGTCACAAGAGGACAACCATTGTCAATTCTAATAGCAAGCCACATTATGCGTTATATGATAAACATTCTTAAAGATAACAGATAAATGAAGCCAATAGTGTATATACGGGTCTTGGATGACACATTAGTAATTTAAAAGCATGGTGAGGATGGAATTGTAAAATTTCTTAAATTTAACGATACAAATGTGCGAAATTCAATTTACCGTTGAAAGTAATTCATCAGTTGTGTTACCGTATTTTGTATGCCATATAAATTAGAAATGGTCAGAAATTGTAAAGATGCTTTTAAGAAGGATACTTACACGAGAATCCTTCATAATTTCACGTCAAATATTCCGTACCGCTTGAAAAGCGATATTTTAAAATTATTAACAATAAGAAGCCATAGATTAAGAGACAAAATTTAAGGAATTTTAAATAAGCAAACTGCGTAATTTATTCAGGGTTTTTGGTTACCCTCTTAATTTAAAATAAGAAACATAATAAATTTCGCAATAAAATTTAATCGGAATTTGATGTACATAACAGTTGAAAAAGCGAGGAATATCGTAGGAGCATGGTACTACCGAACTTTAAACAAATCAAGAAATTAAATTAAATATTTTTAATATACAATATAAGAACTGTTTTAGGGCAGTCACTACTGTGGGGATTGAGCTTTTTTAACAAAAAGAAACAAATATTTTTTTAAGTTATTATTTTGCGGTGTGTCAGCTTTAATCTTTTCAATGCCGCGTTTTGCGTACGCGGGTAATAGATGTACACGGGCAGTTACACAAAGATCCGATTGCTCACAATTTCCAATTTTGTTTTGTCTTTGATCGGGTTGACTTGGAAAAAAAAGAAACAAAATACCAATTATAAACATTAGGTGTTTTTAAATCACATGCGAAGTCCGTGGTGTAAGAATGGAGAACAGTGAATTGCATGTAAGTATGGACAAGTTAAGAGATCCGATCTTGCCAATCGTTAATTGGAGAAAGGAAATAGTATCAACCGAGATAATTGTGAATGCATAGACATATATAACAATAACATGAAGACAATATTTTTAATAAAAAAGTAGTGGAAACATCGACAATTTCTATTCGGAAAAGAAGTTTACACGATTCAGAATCTGAATTTAGGTCCAGAAACAGACTAGGGCTATTGAATTAAAACATGCTTATTATTATGCTTATTACCTTATTGCTAGTTGATCAATGATTGATAGTAAACTCCTAAATATAATCATTTAACTGTTCTTATATTGCAATTTTAATTCTCAGCGAATTAAATGCTCATCAATTGACTTTTGACTCTTTTATTAATGTATAGCTTGTTCTTTCGTTAATCAATGTCACATTGTTCTTGTCTTACCCTAACTTATTTGTCTCACATTTTCAATTATTCTTCTTATTTTACTAAATTTTGATTAAGTACTTGGACACTACTGTGTGGCTTGCGTTTATTCTATCTATTGAGATCACACTGTTGTTACATAATTTAAAACAGGAGAAATAAAACTATTTGTATGGCGCTTGCAAAAGATAAATCAACATCTTTTAACAACAGCTTCCTTTAGATCGATGCAAATTTGCATTAATTATATTTGTTTAAATCTTTTTTGATTATATATACACGCACACATGAACATGCGTGACGTGTGCCTATCTAAGGTTATGACAACAGCTGATATTAAACAAGCCAGTTCTAAATACTTCTTAAGCGGTTTGAGTTAAATTTTACACGTGCACGGCACGTTCGTTTTCTAATTTTTATCACTTCCTTTCGGATTAGGTCATGAAGTGTGTATCTGAATTACACAACACTACGAAGATTAGATCCTACCTCATTTCCATTGGTTAGCATAAACGATAGTGAAGCCTTCGGAGGAAAGGTACGAATCAGTACCCAGCAACAACGAAGACGAAACAGATGCGTTCTTCGAAATGGAGATCAATCGGATGTTTGCAAAACTGATAGTGCAATGCGAAAACCCGCGAAAGCAAATCGCGTAGATTCAACGTGTAATTGCGATGTGTAAAGGAAAATTTCACATGCTTCAGTTGATTGTTCCTAAGACTTGTGATTTACAGTGGACCGACGAAGAATACTGGTAAAGGAATACGAAATATATCCTATGCACAAAGTAACTACATCCCTGTCAGTGATATTCACAATCAGGTAATCCTGAAGCATAGAGTTTTGTCATTTTTCTTTCTTTTAAAGGAATAACTAGGCTAGCGTTTAATTCTTTATCACGGTAAAATAAATAATGTTATCGCGATAAATTTTGACAAATAAAAAATAATTCAATTTTAATATTGAAACATGTAAACAAGGTGAGACTTACTGCAACTCAATTAATTATTTATCCTACTCGACATTGTTAATATCACGTGAAAATGGTGCGAATAACGAACTATCAAACTTACTGTAACAACCACCAGGACCCAATGACGTATGTCTATATATATAAAACGAATTAATGACATATCATTAAAGTTTACACAGGTAAGTATTATCCAAAAATCGAATTTTAGTATAGCCACTAACACACAGTCTAGTTTATTTCACAAAGGAATTGTGACAAATGGATAATTTACATTCTACAAAACCCAATACAGGTGAATTTAGAGCAAATAAATAATAAAACGCTATACATTTTTATAAATGCTTTGTAAGAATGAGACAATTGTTATCTTAGTTTCAGAGAACTAGTTCGTGTATGGTGTTTTAGAAGGTAGCGCGCGAAATATCATTGCAATTTTACACACCTTAATAATAAAAAATAATCATAATATTTTTTTCCGAACTAGACTTATATATATATATATATATATATATATATATATATATATATATATATATATATACTATAATTCGTAGTGGCCAGGTTATTTAGCGAATACTCAATTGCTCATTGCATGCTTCCATTTGTATGCATTATGGTGTTCATTCGATTAAGTGGATGATAACTAGTCGGAGTTTTAATTTCACCTTTATTCCTTGTTGGGGTTTATTTTTAGTTGATTTGTCAGAGTGTGTTTTGATGTATGTGTGCGTGTAAGGTTTACTCTAATTGTATTACAATGTGATGTTTGAGATCTGGTTATTTCTGTATCGATGGTTTGAGCTTTGACGAGCTGCTCACCTTTTGGCTGTTGTGCCTACGAATTTTTATTTCCAGTATGCAGACTTTAGTATCGATTTGCTCAAGAGTTTAATTTTGTCCCCCTTTTAACAGTGATGAACATGAAGATTGCATTAATGATAGTTTATATTGTTATGCAATTTCTGTAACTGCTAACAAGGGTAACTATGTCAGTTATGCAGCTGCTTTAAATTTCGTTTAATGATAATCCAACACAATGGTTTTTGATTATTGAATGTTCTGACTCGCCTGGCTGCAGAAACAATGCTGTTGGTTTGCTTCATTCATGGCTAGTCGAGCAAAATAACGTTTCGGTGTAACTTTTAACTGTTTATTCCGCTTAATTTTTATTTTTTATTGATGGCTTCGTATATATATATATATATATATATATATATATATATATATATATATATATATATATAATATTTAGACATTGTGTATAATTGAGAGATTTGTTAAATTTTCTAAGTGCCCCGTTTGAAATATATGCTCAGAATAATCCTTGCGTTGGTAGGCATTTTAAAATCCATTTCTTTCGGTAAATTGCATTATCGCACCTCCAATATATATGCTAACGCATATACATTAACATCTAATAAACAATTGCTCGGAGCTATTCAAAGATATCAACCTCATTTCACGCCCGATTCGTGCATCAGGAAATGTAAAAGTTAACATCAAATTCAGCACACAGAGAAACATAAGGTTTGATGTTAAAGATCAGTTGCGAATTCTTTTCAAATCCTTCATAGTCTACACATTTATTGAACGTACGAAAGAGCAACTGATCGACAGAATTCAACAACCATTCTGCTTATAGCGATTTTAAAACTGTCTGGCAGCATCAGGGAAATCAGCTATTTAAGACCATAAATTTTAAATAGGGCACCAAGCCAATTTGACGAATATCTCAGTATTACACAAAGCAAATTCTGAAAAATTATTATATATACGAAGTTGTTTGTATAAAATGGCAATTACTCGGATTAAACATTTAATAGTTCCACCAACACGAATCATACAAAACAACAACAATTTTCTTATTTCCATGCATAGCAGAATAACCATTAGGCTGGTGTGAGCATAGATTTCATGGGGTTGGCAAAAACCAGATGTAAAAACAGCTGCGCAGTCTGCAGCAAAATCATCATAAACAACGACAAAAAATGAGCAAAAATACGATCGGTTAACTCTGCAATTTGCACACCCCGCCACAATAAAACTCATGATTAACGCATGAGCTAAACTTTGCAAAGTTAATTCATCCTGTAGGTCGGTTGCTGCTATTTTGGGAATTCGTCAAATATCACAGAAAATTTGCCGCGGAGATGACTGGAATCCGAAAACGTGCTTCAGTGTCTAGGCTTCTATCCTCTGCGCCACCCCTTTCGTACCGTACACACAATTTGCAGTTAAATTCTAACTTAAAGTTTTGGTTAGCCTTTCCTTTGACCGAAAGCTCCAATTAGCCACACTTAATCTGGCATTATAGACGAGGCACAAGAACACTTGTGAATGTTGTAATAAATTTGACTCTATTGGTAGAACTTTGGTTATAAGTATGTTGTGAGTACGAAGTAAACATTGCACCAGGCAGCAAAGGCGGTTCATGCTGCTGACTGATTTAGTACTTTTTGGAAACTCATGTGTACATGAGATTATACCTTTCGTTCATGCTGATTTTGGCTGTTTTCTTCTGGTCCTATATGAACTAATTTGTTAGTATTCATGCAATACATAATTCACAATTTCATTCATATTAGTTACCTGATTATCGGGTTGCGATCCAATTTGCAAAAAATAACCTCCATATATAAGATACAAGAAAACTGGGGACCTGCAGAAAAAACTGGGTACCTGCAGAAAAATTGTTATTGATCGTTGCTAGCAGGTTTTGCATACGCGGGATGATGGTGAGGAGAAACAGAATAATAGGAAATAAAACAAACCTTCTGAAACACTGGAGTAGAACGCACATGAGATATTTTCTCAGAAATGTATACTTCGTTTTGTGCTTATGGTAGAATTATCAAAAATATAAACCTCCTGCTATGTATATTACTATGATATGAGTCTGTTAGTAATACTTTTTGGAAACATGGTTCCAGAGAGACATTGCAAATCATAAATTTTCAATGCCAGGCTAGTCAATATTACATGAGGACAGATTGGTGAATAAGATTATTGAAGGAGTTTTCATTTATTTTATATCTATTTTACATTATAATTTGTACACAATGATGAAAATAATGCTCTTATAGATTTTGTCACTTAGCAGGTTTGTTTCGTAACTAAATGAGCAATCCTTATAATATCAGCCATATGATCGTGTTTCCCAAATGTCTATATAACCAGGAACAGCTATTTTAAAAATGTGGTATGTTAGTAAAAAGTATTGTTTAAATCATGTCTAAAGAACATAAGGATCATTTAGGAGTATCGATTGACAAAGTACTGCATTTGTCCAGAGTTTTCTTGTTTAAAAAAATAAGCAGCTGATTTAATACCAACTAGTATTTTAACAAATACATTGCAGCCTAAATCTTAAGCTATAAGATAAATTAATTCCAATAGTTATACATTAATATCAACGATGCCTTCATTCTTGCAATTATTTGAGTAATTAATATCAGATCATTTGGACTATGTTTTAATACTAGACTTTGAATTTACGAACGTATTTTCCACTATCACAAATATCCTATCCAAGTAGGTGCATATCATAGTTCTCAAAGCAAAAAGAATCGATGCCGTAATACTATTCACCGAAATGTTGAAAGCGTTTTATTCTATTTATTTTAAAACTATTTTGATGACGATTGGTTCCTCTGATTGCTTTCAGACTATTAAACTTTATTCATATGACAGAAGTACGGTTAAATCATGAAGTCTAATTGGTTCTGAATGACATCTGGTGTTTTTATAAGGTTATAGTTTGGGGCTTATACTATTCCAAATTACATTTGCAGACTAATAGAATGTGTTCCTAAAATCATCATTGAAATTTACCCAAAAACAGTAATTTGTATAAGAGTAGTTTAAAATTACGCTTCAATTACTGGGTAGGTTTGAACTGGGTTTGAAGATTAACTATTAAAACACACGCGATAAATTTTGTCGGTGGACAGATATTACCTGTATTTGTCTACCCAATTCACAGTAAGTCGATGACCTAAATACATCCTTTCAGTGTACATCTTCTACTAAGTATCATATTAAATGAAAGCTTGGCAGCGATTAGAAAACTTGGACGTGAATGAACGAAAACTTAATATCGCAAGTTATACAACTAAATTAGTATATTGTATGAACTAGCCTAATTATAAAACATATTTGAGCCAAATTACAAAACCTGTTTAATGTATTAGCATAAATGTCTATAGGTCACGGTTTCTAATTTTGCAATAAAAATATTTCAGCCGCACAGGTGGGCGAGTTTACATACGAGACTGACAGAGAATAAGAACGGAACAATGACAAGGTTGGGTTTATTTAAATTCACTCCTCCTATTATGACGAAGCAGGCTTTGAAGGCTTTTTGCGCAGTCAAGGTTGCCTGTCGACGAAGATTAGATTAAATATCATTTCCAGTGGTTAGTATGAACAATGTTGAAACTTTCGGAAGAAAGGCACGAATCCACATCAAGCCAAACCGAAGATCATTTCGATGCCTACATTGAACTGGGAATCAATCGGATCTTTGCGAAACTGATAGTGAAAACGAACAACCCGCAAACGCAACTCGCGATGAGTCAACATATGACGAGCATGCAGGAAAATATTTATTTTCAAAATTATATAATGTTTAAAAAATTCTACTAACCAGGCTGAGAGATATGCCTTCTGCTACAACCACCCTCGCGATCAATGACCGTTTACTTTTATTACATATATACTTTACTTTACTGCGGCTGACTCCTTTTATATATATATATATTTATGACTATATATATGTATATATATATATATATATATATATATATATGGCGAAAGCTGCAAAAAGTTGATGTTCGTGACTGCATTTCCGACATTTCCAGTCAAGTACAATGTACGCAAGACAACTTGAGGCGAGAGCCGTTTATTCAATTTTGCTTTCCATATAAATGCATTGCGGTTTGATCCTCGATAGTCAGTTTGCCGTCGTACTCTGATGATGATCATGGAAGGCCGCAACACATCAGTAAGTGGTTATAGGTAGTTTTGCTATGTTGTTTGACGACTGATTTGGTGTATACTTCTGGTTCGCAAAACTTGATTTAATGAATTTCTTCATATTTTTTATGTACATTTTATGTGACTGTCTTTGGTATGTTGTATATTTTTATGTATAGTATTACATTTGATAAACCAGGTGTGGTTTAATTAAAAGTAAATGAGTTATAATTAAAATTAAAAAAAACTATATATATGCAAACACACACACATACACACATATACTTATATATAAATATATATATATATATACATATATATATATATATACATATATATATATATATATATATATATATATATATATATATATATATATATAGGCAACAGTTAAAGTTCACCTATACGCGTGTTAATGCTTTTACATTTATCTAATCAATTTTCAAACGAATAAATTTAGTAATGCATTTAGTAGAGCAATCCTTTTAGAGAATTTACGGTGAGCTTGAAGTAAACACCAATCCCATTGTATTTAACCTGTCGTCAAACAACATAACAAAACTACAGCCAGTCACAGCGCACAGACGCGCTTCGACCTTCCATGATCATCATCAAAGTACGACGGCAAACCGACTATCGAGGATCAAACCGCACTGAATATATATGGAAAACAATGAGATATGCGTTTCTCACCTCTAACAGTCTCGCAAACATTGAACTTGACTGGAAATGTCGGCTGCACAATTTCTATGCAGTCACGAACATTAGCTGCTTGCAGCTTTCGCTACATGTACATATAGAGGCAATACAGTTTAACAATAATTGATTGCGCGGGTGGTGGTAACAATTCTTCAAATCAAGTATGCAAGCTTGAAGTAAACACCAATCCCATTGTATTTAACCAGTTCGTCGAACAACATAACAAAACTACCGCCAGTACCAACGCACTGACGCGTTTTGACCTTCCATGATCATCTTCAGATTACGACGGCAAACTGACTATCGAGGATCAAACCGCATTGAATATATATGGAAATCAATTTTAGATATGCGGCTCTCACCTCTAGCAATCTCGCATAAATTGAATTTGACTGGAAATGTCGGCTGCACAATTTCTATGCAGTCACGAACATTAACTGCTTGCAGCTTTCGCTACATGTACATATAGAGGCAATACACTTTAACAATAATTGATTGCGCGGGTGGTGGTAACAATTCTTTAAATCACGTTTGCGAGCTTGAAGTAAGCACCAATCCCAATGCATTTAACCAGTCGTCGAACAACATAACAAAACTACCGCCAGTCGCAACGCACTGACGCGTTTCAACCTTCCATGATCATCATTTCAAACTGACTGCCGTCTTATTCTGATGATGATCATGGAAGGTCGAAACGCGTCAGTGCGTTGCGACTGGTGGTAGTTTTGTTGTTGTTCGACGACTGTTTAAATACAATGGGATTGGTGTTTACTTCCCTCTCTCTATGTTTACATATTTCAGTCTTGTTTTGCTTACCGATTTATACATAAAGATATGTTCATTAGTAGATACTTGAGGAGATAACGGGAAAGAAATGTATCTTGTATCTGATAAAATTTCTTTTGTTTCGCACATAGAAGGGTACAATGGATATATATATATATATATATATATATATATATATATTGGTATCCAAAGAATCTATGCTTATCTGAATGACTATATCAAAGAAGTTGCCTAATTGTGTTAACTGCACAACCAATCTTTAACATGCCTAAAGTTTCGCTCATCTAAATGAATGATGAATCGTCACACTTATACATATACCGCCACAACGTTTTATTAGTATTTAAATCTGTATATGTAGAAATAAATATGTAATTAACAGTTACAGTTCATCTATGCGCATGTTCATCCTGCCGTCTAAACGCATTCGAAACATGTAAGATAACAAATAAATCTATTCGTTCGTGGAAAAAAAACGTCAATTTCGCATAATAGTCAATTACCAGTTTAGCTGTCTCACTTTGTGTGAGATCGGTTATTGAGAAAAATGTGATTTAGGAGGATTACACTCTCGAAATTATGCACACTTAAAGTACATTCGTAAAATCAAAGTAGTTAAAATTAATAATGCGAAGCAACAAGAACATTGGTTGCGCGGGTGGTGATAACAATTATTATAATCAAGGTTGCGGTCTTGATATAAACACCTGACCCATTAATTACTTACATATGTCAGTATAAACTAAAAATTGTATAGTGTACAAAAGGCAATTCATCCAGTAGACCGGTTTCGTCCTTATTGGGAACTCATCATGTACTGGCCAGAATTTGCCGCGGACAGGACTCGAACCTGGACACGTCTGCTTCGGAATCTGGTGCTCTAACCATTGAGCCATCCTGCCGCACACTACACTGCACACAATTTTCAGTTATATACTAACTAATGTAACTTGGTTAGTCAATTTTTCCTTTATGTGGAGCTCATATGGCATCCATTTAGACCCAAAGTTCCAACTAACCATGCCCAATCTGTCATTACTGAACAGACACCACATTACATGGGGAAATGGTTTTGAAATGAACATTTGTATAATTAAACGAACATTGGTTGCGCGGGTGGTGATAACAATTATTATAATCAAGGTTGCGGTCTTGATATAACACCTGACCCATTAATTATTTACATATGTCAGTATAAACTAAGAATTGTATAGTGTAGAAAAGGCAATTCATCCAGTAGACCGGTTTCGTCATTATTGGGAACTCATCATGTACTGGCCAGAATTTGCCGCGGACAGGACTCGCACCTGGGCACGTCTGCTTCGGAATCTTGTGCTCGAACCACTGAGCCATCCTGTCGCACACTACACTGCACACAATTTTCAGTTATAAACAAACTAATATAACCTGTTTAGTATTTTTTTCCTTTAGGTGGAGCTCATATGGCATCCATTTAGACCCAACCTTGATTATAATAATTGTTATCACCACCCGCGCAACCAATTTTCGTTTAATTATATACATGTTCATTTAAATACCACTTACCCATGTAGTGTGTTGTCTGTTCAGTAATGACAGATTGTGGATGGTTAGTTGGAACTTTGAGTCTAAATGGATGCCGTATGAGCTTCACCTAAGGGAAAAATAGACTAAACAAGTTACACTTATTAGTATATAACTGAAAATTGTGTGCAGTGTAGTGTGCGGCAGGATGGCTCAGTGGTTAGAACACCAGATTCCGAAGCAGACGTGCCCAGGTTCGTATCCTGTCCGCGGCAAATTCTGGCCAGTACTTGATGAGTTCCCAATAAGGACGAAACCGGTCTACTGGATGAATTGACTTTTCTACACTATACAATTCTTAGTTTATACTGACATATGTAAGTAATTAATGGGTCATGTTTTTATATGAAGACCGCAACCTCTAGTTGCTTTGTTTCTTCAAAATATTTATGCTGCCGTTGTCGGCCGCCTTCTTCAGTTGACCCATCATCACAAATTTTTGGAGGAAAACTAATGAAGCTAGCGCGATATTTCCTCTGGCCATATCATTTATACTTCAGAATGACCTTTCACTAGATAGGTGCGTGTCACGTGTGTTTGTATATGCCTATTCATAAATGTTACGTTCATCGAACCAAGTGAGACTAGAGTGGCTTCATATGAATTTACCGTTTACGTACGTTAGTTTATTTGTTTTATACATTCCATGTAAAATTACCCAACTGAGGGAGTGTCCAATAAATCAGAAAATCTCATCATCACCACAGGCAATTGCAAGTGATAAAATTATAAATCCGAACGAGCCATGCACGTGTGAAATTTCATTCAAACAAAGTTTTGTAAAAAAAGACAACTAAAGAAAGCGATCGACAACGGCCGCCAAAATATTTCGAAGAAACAAAATAACTGGAATTCAGCCTGAGCTAGTCCAAACGCCGATCAGGTAATTTCGATTTATCCTGTTGCGCAATTATTTTATTCTATTAACCTTGTTCAATATTTTAAAAATATTTTGACGTAGATGAATATTTTTCAAGATAAAGTACCATCATCACTTGGCACCTAAATATTACAAATCCAACATGTTTGCTAGCATAAATGATGTCACAAAGGATGCTAATAATGTTTACTTTGATAGAGAGAGAGAGAGACCGAGAAATAGAGAGAGAGAGCAACAGATAGGGAGAGAGCAAGAGATAGGGAGAGAGAGATAGAGAGAGAAAGAGAGATAGAGATAGTGAGAGAGAGATGCAGGAGCGAAAATAAGTTCAGTCAAGTGTTCATTCACTAATATTGACATTAAATAAATCTTTCAAGAGATTATTCCTTATGAGAGAACGCAGTTCTATAAAGGCTTGAGGTATTTAAAGTCAAAATAGGAAGTAATCAAATAGCAAATTGTTTAATAATAGACTGAATAACCAAAGAAAGTATTACGAATTGCAATTGCAACTAAGAACAGACGGAATGTTGTGAAACTGATCTGTCTGCGTGCTCCACTTTTACTCTCACAATCCTAGGCCTTATCTCTTACAAGAGTTTATTATTACCAATGATTCATCAACAATTTTCTTCTGCCACATGATAAAGGTTCATTAAGTATAAGAATTAAAGAGTTTTTTATATCTGTTAAATTCATGAATTATTTGCCAAAATTTATTTAAAATGATTCTTAGTCTATCCAATGGCTTGTCTCTCGTGGATTTGTCGTTGGAATCAGTTTCATAATATTCCCGTACTTCAGTGCAGTTCTATGTTCTCCCCAACGTACTTAAAGGTGCGTATTTATTAACCTATATAAATTAGAATACAATCTTTGCAAATTAGTTCATGTGCTTCTAATGTATTCCGGTGTTCTATTTTCTTCTTCTGGTTTGATGGAAAATTGCTTAAAGTATTTTCGGATTTTGTAATTAGGTTCAATCATAGTAATGTTCATTTCTAGGTCCGTTTAATATTGAGCCTATTTTATTTTACACTATCTCTCTGAGTTATCTGCATTTCAATCTTTAAAACAACGTTAATTTCATCTAGCGAGCTAATATATTTCTCGATTTAATTTGAATTTGAATTACTTCTAACTTAATCTATTACTATAGCATTGTAAATTTATGAAGAGCTTCCAGTCACATCAAACTCACTTCCCATAAACTCTTTCAATTTATATGTGATTATGAAACCGGTAATAGCGTATAATATATTTTAGTGTTGCACTGTAAGGGAACTGAAAGGACTGTGTTTGGTACTACATTGTAATATGCCAATCGTATACGTTTGGAAAGTATTTATATAACTACGACAGCATTAGGATGCATTTAGGCTACCTCACTGTTATATATATATATATATATATATATATATATATATATATATATAATTTATATTTATGTGTATCTTGTACACAATTATATGCTTATATGCTTATTTATATAAGGTTTTTTATGTATATTTGTCCATACATCCTTGAATAATTTAAGCTCAATTTGTCCATTTTACCTGTCGTGTGCAAGGTGTAAGCAGTTAATGAACTTTGGTATTAGTATCATGCAATAACACACATGTTACGAACACATATAATATACATATATATATATATATATATATATATGTATATGATATATATATATATATATATATATCATATATATATATATATATATATATATGTATATGTATATGTGTGTGTTTGTGTGTGAATTTTGTGTTTGTTTTTTGTGTTCGCAAATTTTCGCGCTGAATATTGCTCGTTGAGGGCCGCATATTTATACAACTTGAAAATTCCTATGATTATCGCTCACAAATCCTGATGTTAAAAAATATATAAATAGACCAAGATTGTACCAGAAAACCACATTTATCATAATTTGTGTGAACATTTACTGTTTATTATGACGTATATCATATATAATATTGGAGGTGAAGTTTCGAAAACTGAACCATATCCACGGAAACAACAAAAGATCGTGTAACTCGGAAATTACAGAGCGGAGAACATCGTATTTCAATATTGAAGGTTTCGATGGAATTAATCTTTTAGGAAACTTCATTGCATGGAGTACGTTGTGTACCTCGAGATGTAGGCCACACAATAGTAGACCGATGTATTAGACAAACAGTTCTTATTTGTCCCACGTCAGAAAAACGTCGTAAATCGACAGCGAAATATTACTGATTGAAAGAAATTTTTAGAATTAGAATTTATCAGTTCTAATATTTTGTTGCAAATATTGAGTACAAGCAATCAAGCTCCGTAGATTTATTAAGCATTGTTCTATAGTACAAATGACGGTACATTTTTTGCCATATTACCGAATTTACACAAACGACAATTACATATCTTAGCAAGAAATAAAGTTTATTAACTGTACAAAATTTTAATGTTCTGTAGGTCTGGCAAAATTCATTAAATTTTTTAATAATACTTTAATTCTCATAATTGGAATTGATTTGGTTCAACCTACGTTGGGGAATATTACTCTAGCTCATTTCTTCGCTATTTGCACTAAAAACGAAGCATATAATTTTATATTTTTAAATCTCAATAATAAAATAATAATGTCAATTTTACTTATGTGATCAACCGAAGTTTAATTTAAATTATCTAGTTAGGATTCTATTGACTTATGTGTATTAGACATATAAGTAAGATTTTTTAAAAAGTAACCGATGTTTAGAGAATTATTAACGCTGGAAGATTTGCCTTCGTATCGATTTCCAATCTATTTTATTACTTTATTAAACTTTCGACATGCAATAGTTTGCATTTTGTTAAATTCTGTGTTTGAATACGTACGTTAAGGAAAATATTGCACACCAGCCAGTAATAGATCTATTATCTTGAATCTCCGTGATTTGCGTTCTCGGGTTATCGCTTTGCACTAACAGATTGATACCCATTTCCTAGTACACATCGATTTTGTCTTTGATTTGTCTGGGTGCGGATTCGTCCCTTCTTTCTGAAGGCTTCAAAATCGTTCATAATAACCACTGGAAATGAGGTAAGATCTAATCTTCGTTGTGTTGTGCAATTCAGATACATTCTTCATAACCTAATGCCAAGCGAAGTGATAAAATTTAGATGTGCACGTGTAAAATTTAACTCAAATCACTCAAGAAGTGTTTAGAGCTGGCTTGTTTAATATCAGCTGTTGTGATAACCTTAGATAGTAGCACGTCCCGCATGTTCATTTGTGCGTGTACATATAATCGAAAAAGGTTTAAACAGATATAATTAATGCAAATGTACATCCATCTAAGGAAAGCTACTGTCAAAAGATGTTAATTCACCTTTTGCAAGTGCCGAAAAAATAGTTTTATTTCTCTTGTTTTAAATGATATGACAACAGAGTGATCTCAATAGATAGAGTGAAGGCTAGCCACACAATACTGTCTGGGTCATTGATCAAAATTTAGTAAAATAAGATGACTAATTGAAATGTGAAACAAATAATTTATGGCAAGACAAGAAAATTGTGAAAATTGATTAACGAAAGTATAAGCAATATAATAATAATAATAATAATAATAATAATAATAATAATAATAATAATGTAATAATAATAATAATAATAATAATAATAATAATAATAATAATAATAATAATAATTATAATAATAATAATAGAGTCAAAAGTAAATTGATATGCATTAGATTCGCTGAGAATTAAAATTGCAATGTACGAACATTTAAGGGATGAAATTTAGAGTTTGGTATCAATCATTGAATAACTACGCAAACCGCGGAGATTCAACAAATGAAGATCGCACCGCGCACACATTCAAAAGATCTATTAACTTTATGTCGTTTTGATTACAAAACAAACGAAGCCGATTTGTTCAAGAGACTTAAACAATCGTTTGAACAATTTAGCAGCACAAATTTTTATTTAATGATTAATTGCTAGTATGAGAAACCGCTGTTTAGCGTTTTTATATTCGTTTTGAGGACTGAATTTTAAAGGCTGCCAACTTCAGAAAAACAGGCTTGGATTAAGCATAACAGCTCAAATGTAACCTTTGAGGAGCCTCCTATAAATGTAAAACGAAGAATAAAACAGATGTATCCGAAAGAATTTCTAAAATAGAGCTAGTCATGCTTCAAAATCTCAATCAGCCTATCGTTCTAATGCATAACTAATTGCACAATAATTCTGTTCGAATCATCTTAGACAGGTAATTGTATAAGGGAGCTCATATGAGACCAAACGAATTAGATACAGCCTAAGTTAGACGAGTAACACAGCTGAGTGTGAACTATTAGAGCCAATTTTTCTTTTCGTCAAAATGTGGGCTGCTTTGTGAAAAACAGCTTCTTGCAATAAAACTGTTCAATGTTAGGCAAATAAATAAAGCTTATATTTCAAATAACGTGTGGAATCAGTCATCAGCACAGTTTTAATACGATCTATAAACACAATCTTATTACATATTCATGATTAAAGAGGTAATGCAACTTTGTTACCCGCAGGAAATATCTCTTTTAAACTTTATTCTCATGTATCCATCATCATGTCCAGCCACACAAAAGTCAAGGGACTGATGTTTCACTGCCATATAACCATTAGGAGTAAAAAAAATATGTAAGTGAATTTAGACAAATTATTATTGAGATTAACGAGAGAAAGAGTGAGAGAGAGTGGTAGAGAGAGAAGAAATACCTTGCTACTATGAGTAAATTTATCAGGATAACTCACAGAAATGAGGTAAACTAAACCTCTTCACAACACCATTATGGCCAAGTTAGCATTCGGGCAAGGCGACATCAGCAATACAGCTTCCTTGCGGATTTCACTGTATCACGTCATAAACAAACCAAACCTCGCAGCTAACTTTGCCCTACCAAGAAAAGAAAGTTACGAAGATGATTTTACGAGACATCTGCAACAAGATCGCCACTGAGCTCGATTCGATGCCATATCGCTAAGGGTTTTTAACCAAGAACTATGATGCGCACGAGGACAGAGCTCTATTGGGCAATCGAAATGAGGGCATACGCAAAACGTGACCGAGCCAACGAAGTTGATGGAGCCATATTTTTTTTTAACGACGAGCACTCATTGTCAGATCCAAAAATACGTCTACGGATGTCAACGTTAGTTATTCGTTGTTGGTAACCACCATGTGCTACACATCTCAAACAACGATGATCGAATGTCGGTAAGCGTCTCAGATCATCAACTCTAAGAGGCCAAGTTTCCCTAGCTTACAGTAAGACTGCGCGTACAGATGCATTGTAAACACGACCTTTAAGGCAAAGTGAAATATTCGCGTTTCTCCATAAATGACGAAGTTTCGAGAAAGCCATTCTAGCTTTCGCGATCCGTATTCTCACCTCGTCGGACATATTGCCTACGTTATTGATAGAGCTCCCAAGATATGTAAACTTGTCTACAATGTCAAGATCTTCATTCTGCAGTCACAACGTTGGAGTAAGTGGTGGGTGATCCTGTAACAGTATCTAACATTTAGAGAGTGCGAATTTCTTACCGATAGACGGAACAACGTCTGCTAATCTATTTAAGGTGGTCTGGGCAGCATGCTGATTGTCGAATAATAGTACGATATCGTCCACATAGTCAGAATCGACTAGTTTATCTCCCGGGAGAACTTCAACTCCAGCGTCCTGAATGTGTGAGAGAGTGTTGTTCATAATAGCATCGATTAAAAAATTAAACAAAAATGGGGAAAGTGGACAACCTTGACGAACACCATTGCTGGTTGTAAAGTTATGCGTTAATTCGTTGTAAACCTTAACGCGACCAGAAGTATTTGTGTAGACAGCTCGTATAATATTAACAAATTTTGTGGGCACACCGCTTTTCGATAATATATGGAATAAAACATTGCGATCCACCGAATCAAATGCACCCTTGAAGTCTAGAAAGACGACTATTGTGGGACGGTGGTATAAATGTCTCTGTTCGAGAACTTGCCTTAACGTAAAATTATTATCTGTACAACCTCGTCCTGCGCGGAATCCGGCCTGTTCTTCTCTTGTATGTGATTCACGTGAAGCGCTAAGACGACGTAGGATAATCGAAGCAAATAACTTTGATACGACCGGAGTCAAACTTATACCACGATGGTTATCGCACGAATTACAATTGCCTTTTTTGAAGATGGGAATGATGGTCGACTCATTCCAGTCAAGTGGTACGGTTTCCTCATTCCATATATTATGAAAATGTTTGGTCAACGCTCCTGAAATTATATCGCCACCATCCTTAAACAATCCCGGAAGTAAATCATCGCGGCCTGCGGCTTTGCGGCGCTTAAGAGATAGGATTGCATCGCGTACTTCTAACTCGGATGGTTCTTCGGGACTAACATTCCACACTGTTGATGCAGACATGCTTTCGGGAATCGGAACTGACGCGGGTGGCCAAGAAAATTGATCTCTAAGATGTTCAGCCCACCTGTCAAGACGACTTATTTTATCGGTTATTAATTCGTTGTTACTATTATTTATAGTTTTGCTAACTTTTAACTTTCTCGGACCTGTTGCGCGGATAAGTTGGAACAAACAGCGACTATTACCTGACGCGAAAACTACTTCCATTTCTTCAGCCTTTCTGTTCCAAAAGTTTTCGAGATCGCCTTTTAGACTGCGCTTAAGTTGGTGTCTTATATTGCGACGGGTATTATTATGAGTCGAGCCAGGTGGAATTTGGCGCCTTATTTCGAGTATATACATAGATTTTACAGAGAGCCAGTGATTATTTCCACTGGGGCCTGCTATGCCACATACAGTAGTACCTGCATTGTGCATAGTGGAACTTATCTTGGACCAAAGTATATTCGGATTTTCGCTATTCAGATCAGTTAGATTAGCCTTTAGAATATTTTCATAGTTTTGTCGGAAGGACGGTTGTTCGAGTTTGCCTACATCAATTTGGGGAATATTCTTAATTATTTTTCCGGAAAATTTTAGAGCAAATCTACAACGGATAAGTGCATGGTCCGAGTCGACATAAGTGTTCCAAAAAGAGCGACAATCCTGGATGCAACCACGCCATCTATAGCTAATTGCTACATTAATCTATTTGAGTCCACCGTTGTCCGGGTGCTGGGGGACGCCATGTAGCACAACGTCTAACACTACGTCTGAAATTTGTACTACTTAAATATAGTCTATGTTCAGCGCAGCTATCCAAAAGCCGTTCACCATTATCATTGCGAGTCGAGCTTAGAGTGTATCTTCCACCTAAATGAAATTCTGTGTTACTTAAGCGACCAACTTGAGCATTCATGTCACCCATAACCAGGACTATATCCGAACTTCGTGCTTTACTTAGTAAGGAACTTAATTCGGAGTAAAAAGCGTCCTTGCTTTTTTCTTGTGTGCTGCAATCGGTAGGATCATATGCAGATACAACGAAGAGGCCACGATGATAACGGTTTTTTGCTTTGGTTTTAGTAGATGTATATATATTTATGACTGCATATAAATTATGCCACCGAATTTTCCTGTCTAATACTCTGTGTATGTGAGTATTAAAGGCGAGAGCCGCATGTCTAATTCTACTTTCATGTATTTGCATTTTGTATTAATCCTCGCCGGTCAGAGTACCGTTGTATTATGATGATGATCACGGAAGGACTAAACACGTCAGTACATGTGATAAACGGTAGTTCTGCTATATTGTGCGACTGGTTTTACGCAATGGGATTGGATTTTATATCATGCACACAAACTTGATTTAAAGAGTTGTTATCCCCACCCATGCCATCAATGATGCTTTAATAGAACGACATATATACATATGGCAAAATCTCCAAAATCTAGTGATCGTTGTTGTATAGACATTGTGCAGCTAACATTTTATGCCAAGTAAAATTTTTCTGAGACTAATAGAGGTGAGAGCCGAATACCTCATTTTATTTGCTTATATATGCTTTACGGTTTGGTCCTCATTAGTCAGTTTGCCCTGGTGTTCTGAAAATAATCATGGAAAGTCGAAACGCGCTAGTACGTTTGACTGACAGTAATTTTTATTTATTTAAGTACGGGTTAGATACAGTGGTATTGATGTCCGTATCAAACTCGCAAACAATTTATTTTAACACTGGGATTTAAACAACCAATTCTCACGGAACAAAATACACAATTTTCCAATACTTTTGATGCTTTTCCATACACCAAACTCAGGCACGACTTTTATATATACCTTTGTAATTGAACAAATGCGACATCAAATTATTCATCTCTAACGCTGTATAAACCTTTAAAGCATTTGTTTTCAATTTTGATACGCATAACGAATGCGATGTCTGATAAACAGATGTTTGAGATGAAACTGTTTTGGGTATTAATTTTATGTTTATAATGATGCAAAAGGGATTAGTATGTACTATATTTACATGGGCAAATTATAGGCATTACATAAATTACTGCCTTTTTCTGTTGTTGTGTTTTAGACCGGATAATTAACTGTTCAAACCAACTAAATGAATAAACCCGGTTAAGATATAATTTTTTATTTTAAGAAGCATTATTTGAAAGGAAATTTATCAAATAGACAATAGTGAAATACTTATGGTAAAACAAATCAGAAGTAATCAAGACGACCGTTGTTTAAAGCACCTAATGAAGTGTTCTTTTTAAGGCCAAGACTAGTAAATTATTTGAAATAACAACAGTGAATGTCATTCCGATAGCAGAAAATTAAAACATTTCCGTGCCAAGGAGTGCTATTGACGAGAGCCTGAATAACATTATTTATTACTACTGATGATGAAATGAAGAATGGGAATATTTAAATAGTAAAACACGTATCGGTTGCGCAGGCGTTGATAACAATTATTTAAACCAATTTAACAATAATTGATTGCGCGGGTGGTGGTAACAATTATTTAAATCAATTTTTCGAGCTTGAAGTAAGCACCAATCCCATTGTATTTAACCAGTCGTCGAACAACATAACAAAACTACCGCCAGCCGCAACGCACTGACGCGTTTCGACCTTTCATGATCATCATCAGAGTACGACGGCAAACTGACTATCGAGGATCAAACCGCTTTGAATATATATGGAAATGTGGTTTGATCCTCGATAGTCAGTTTGACGTCGTACTCTGATGATGATCATGGAAAATCAAGCCCGATGTCAGTCGGCCTGTGTATGTTGTCGACTGATATATACATGTACTACTAAAATAATTATTTAAACAAAGTTGCGATTTTGATATAAATATGCTTTTAATTATAGAAATATTCAATTCTATAACACTTCCCCGGATAGCATGGTGTTTGTTCTATTATGACTGATGTCGTGTATCTATTTGGAACTTAAAGTATAAAGAAATGCCATGTAGGCTCTCCCTGAAGTTAAAGCCGACTAGAATAAATTAGCTAGTACACGAATTAAATTTTGTATTACATGTAGCAGGGTAAGTTACAAACTAGGAAGCAGACGTGTTAAGGTTAGACAGCTGTCCATGCAAATTCTGGACAGTACATGAAGAGTTCCCAATACGAATGAAACGGGTCTATTGGATGAATTACCTTTTCTACATTATGCTTTGCTTATTTTATAATTTTACATGTATATATGTATAATGATATTAGTCTTTATATCAATATCGCAAACTTGATTATAATGAGAATTGGAATAGTTTTAAGAAAAAAATGTTTCCGAAACTATAATGCATAAAGGCTGCTAATATTCAAATATTCTATTCGAGCATGTGTCTAAGGACAAAATAAATCTTCAGACAGACCAAAAGTAAATAGCTCATACTTCTCAATTTCCTTTCTAAGTATCCAATCCACTTAACGTTGTTTATTTTTATTTTAAAGTTAATTACTCTAGTATAGTATAGTATAACTATTCGATCTAAATAACGGAAATATTGACACCTAAAAGATAATTGGTTGTGCTTTCATGGATGTGTATAAGATCGTTGAGGACATTAATTTTCAAGAAAACTATGAAATTTGGTTTTTAATCAGGTGGCAATATATGGATTTTTTAATGGAATATCAATAAGTAATGATTATACATGTGGCGAAACCATTCTGTTGTCATAGTTATTTTTTGCATTTCTAATTCCGAAAATTGGTTACATTAGCATGCAGTGACAAACTATTGGTTTACATCGAAGGATTTCCTCAGACTTTCATAAAATTTGTAGACTTTCGGTTTATTAAAGTCACTACGATGTTTTCCTATATATATATATATATATATATATATATATATATATATATATATATATATATATATATATATATATATATACTCTACTGATTATATATATATATATATATATATATATATATATATATATAAATGAATCAGTAGACGCGCTATTTCCATATTTTCCTATCACAGTACGCTAAACTCTTGAATTAAAATGTAATAATAAGTCTTCAGATAAATTTCTATATTATGACTCCATAAAATCTTGTAACAAATTTTACCATCACATTGAATAAATAGTTTTAAACATGTTTAATCACAATTGTCCTCAGAGGAGCCATTCATCATCATTCGCCGCCACAATTAACGTTGTCTGCGTCAAATTTAATTTTAATTCGTAGACGCGGTCTTGTTCTCGTTTATTGAATTTACTCCAAATTAATTCCTCTCATTCTACTTTACATTTTAAGCTCTGGCATACTCATTGACAGTTGACATGATGATGGAACTTCAAATTTATAGTTATTACATCCTTTTGTAATTTGTGTCTGAATACGGAAATAATATGTATGCTTCAATTGATCAGAGAATAGCGGTTTATGATTTCATTTATAATAAATCACAAAGAAATTGAGAGCGTGCTTAATTGTCGGTTGCTACTCGGTATACTTCGACTTCAAAGTGGACTAAACAGTGTCGATTCGAACATAGGCTTGAAAAAAATAGATTCGCGAATAGCGTTCTCTGGTTGGTTGCTGACGCAAACTATTTAGACCGCGCTGTATTTGCTGTGTAACTTGCGCCGCTGGTGACTTATTTCTAATCTCTTAACCGCATAGTTGATTTGACTGGATTTGTGGATTGTGACAAAATGTTACTTGTGAAACTGATGCCTTTATATCATCGCGATACGTAGATCGCATAACAAATTAAATTAATAAGAGTGCGGTAATCCAGGCGGACTTCTTGCGATATGCACATATCGCCGTATTTATCTCGATATGAACAGTTTCCACTTGACCGTTGCACTTAACATCGAGTTCAGTAGTTCTTTGCACGTAGCTTCCGGGTAACTGTAAGTTAACTTAGAAAATACAAGCATTAAAATTGTCACTTGGACAGTAAATACTACATCTGATACCCAAAATATTGCAATCCTGTCTACCAAGAACCCATACATAATGGTTTCTGCATCTTGACCAATTGGTGGTATGATCTTGAACCATCTTGTAAGTCAATCAATTATAGTCGTGCAAAATTTGAAGCCAAGTACTTCAGGATGAGCAGTAATATCAACAGGGATGGATTAAGAACGAGCGTTAGACAGCTCGAGTCAACCGAATTCTGAATGGGCGTGTTGAATGACTTTGGATAGTTGACACAGCTTATAAGACGGGACTCATTCGGTAAGATCTTGTCGAACGGTTGGATTAAAGAAACTTCCTTGTAGTATGACTCGGAATGAGGTATTTACTAAATGTCCGAAGGCGACAGTCTGTTTGGAGCCATCGCCTAACATGAAAGTAGTAAATCGGTCTGGGCATTTTCGTTGCCATGATGTGAGATATATGTCCGTATGGTGCTTTTTCTTAAAGTCGTGATAGAGCGACAATTGAGCATTCTGATAAACTAATGAGATTGGTTCAATGCGAGGTAAAACTCCGTTACCACATTCCTTTTGTCTTTCACATGACTAATGATAAAGATAAACTCACTAAGGCAGATCATCTTACAAATTAATTTTTGCAGATAACTTTTGGAACCTTTCTGCAAATCCCCTACTAGCAACGCATTGTCTATCTTCACTTCGAAGGGATGACACAGATGAGATCATTCAAAATGGAGGCAGGATTTGTGTCGAGCTAGAGGCTCTGTTTTCATTGCCGAAAAGTTCTTTTCTGTGTCTTTCAATTTTCTGGAACAAAATGTAATAGAGTAGTGGTGGACAGTTTCAACAGTGCAGTAGTCTGAAAAGCATGTCTTAAGCTATGTCTCACAAGCAGACCTTTTATACGTTCAAATATTAGCTGTTTGTTTACGTCCCAACTCAGATACCAGTTGGATTTAGGCAATTTTAAACATTGGAAATACCTCAACATTCGTAACTCTGGTTGCACCATCATGAAAATAAAAGATTCGTAACATGAACATATACCAAGGAAATGACACAATTCTTTAATAGATGTCCGTAGGGGAAATTTGCTGATAACCTCGACTTTGTATGCTAGGGCCTTAATAAACCGATATCTTTTAGAATACCCAAACAATTTCACTGGTTTCCGAGTCCATACGCATTTATCTATGTTGAACATGAGACCAAACTGATCAATGCAAGCAAGGGTTTCTCTAATATCTGTTAAATTTTGTTGAAAATAATCAGAGGCTATGATCACATTATCAACGTATCAATGGGAGCGCGAAGGTTTTTTAAAATTTATTATTCATAAATATTTAAAATTTATGTGAAGCATTGCACAGTTAATTAATTCAAGTTTGCGATCATGATATAAATACCTGTCTTGTTATGTATTATATCAAGATATTATAATGTAATATGTGTATAACAAAAATTACGTAAAAGGACAAGTGGTTATATAACGATCGCTACCTTTATCTAATTAATTGTTATCACTGCCCGCGCAACTAATGTTCATTTAATTATACAAATGCATTGCACAGACTGAAGGGCATTCGACATTGTCAAATAATCAAAAAGATGTAATGACTGCTGTCTTCGGGATTCTCTCTGCATCCAGCAGTATTTGATGATATGCTGATATTAGATTAACCATTCAAGTTGACAAATTTTATCAATGACATCTTTAGCATTATTTGACTAATATCGATCCGAAATTGTAACTCTGTTAAGGGCAAGATAATCAGCAAATAATATCCAATCACAAACGTGTTGCTTGGCTTGCATTTTGATCGTGGGCTAGAACTAGGTCGAATAATACACATTTTCAGCAACTAATCAAAAATGGTCTTGGCCGCTGGTAACATCTTCTGGCCTAAGTGTTGAGCCATCGTGACGACAGGCAGGCCTTTACATGCTATAAGTTTCTGCGTGGTAAATGATATTTCAATGTTCGCTCGCTTCAGCTCTGCGGCTTCAAGATGAAGAACTAGAAAAAGTTGACAGCGTAACGTATTTGGGGAGTTGTACCCATAAATTTTGTAATAGGTGTGAGGAGGTGACAGTGAGAATAGCAAAAGACAAATAACATATTCCAAAAATTGTTATTTATATTTATTCATATATCTAACCCCGCCTTAGATGTCGTATTTGTAATGCAAATGCACGTGCAGTTTGGACCTATCATAGAGGAGCCTTGTCCTTCGGAGTTGAACGTCTTATACTCTTACAGGTATTCGATTACTATTGATTGAGAAGGAAAGTGCGTATAAACCTAAAAAGGGGAATAAAAACGCTGACATCCGTAGATTTATTCTGTCATCGAAGAATAAGTGCTCTACCTTAGAGAAGTAAATAAGGCTTCGATATTGGTACTAGATTTGCCAATTTCTATGTATATAGTCAAATTCATTGCCAAATTTATTATCTTTGGCGTAAAAATTAAAGGTAGACAGATTTTAACACGGCAGACTCAAATTTAAATGTGGTAATATAGGAACAGTTGGTCTAACAAAATAAAGTCCGCGTTCACACAACCATTCTTGGCAAACAATCTTTCGCGATTTGACACCGAATCCAACCCGGCGACCATCCCTTAAAGAGGGTCATCGCACTTTTAAATCTCTTGACTTAAATTGACCAAGTTAATTGTGCTGTTTATTAGTAAATATGATGCAACACAATGAAAAGCGCAAATCGGGGTTATTGTTATTTTGTAATTGTTGTTAATATAATTAATAAAATTAATATTATTACTAATAATGTTTTTTGACTTTATTTTTGTACTTGTGGTTATGCTGACGAAAGTGTTTCAATAAAGGCTCTAACTGAATTAAAGGCTAACCAAAAACATGAATTGTTTACAAATAAAAGTTTTACGTAGCGTGAGGTAGTGTGGCTTAGTGATTTTACTCACAACCTCAGAAACAGATGTGCTCAGGTTTGAACCACTTCTGGATAGTGCCTGAGAATTTTAAAATGACGATGAAACCCTTCTTCTTTATACATTATACGATACTTAGTTTATACAGACAAATATATGCATAATTGGATTTGTTTCTATAACAAGCATGCAACCTTGATTTAAATAATTGCTATCACGCCCTAGCAATCAATGATCATTTTATTATAAAAATGTTCAATTTATTAGAACTTCCCCAGGTAGCGCAATATATAATTGCCCCATCAGGAGGAAAGACTAACCAAATACATAAGTTAGCATGTAACTGAAAATTGTATGTAGCGTGCGGTGGTGCCCCATTGGTTAAATTCACAGACTCCGAAGCAGACGTGTTTAGTTTCGAGCCCTGTACGCAGAAAATTATGGAAAGTGCGTAAAGAGAACCTAATCCGACAAGGAAAACGAGTTTTCTAGCAACAAACCGAGACACAAAATGAATGACACGTACATGCAAACACTTCGCATAGAGACACACGCATACGCACTCACCAATCTATTCGCAGTAATGCGTAAACTTGAGAATCGAATTAGTTTATTATAATCAAGGTTGCGGTCTTGATATAAACACCTGACCCATTAATTACTTACATATGTCAGTATAAACTAAGAATTGTATAGTGTAGAAAGGCAATTCCGGTCTACTGGATGAATTGCCGTTCTACACTATACAATTCTAGTTACTATATATAATGTAGTGTTTATATCAAGACCGCAACCTTGATTATAATAATTGTTATCACCACCCGCGCAACCAACGTTCGTTTAATCGAATAAATTTTCACACCTATAATCGAATTAAAAACGAGAACGTATATAAAAGGAAGATTGTAATATCTAGTCGAGTATTGGCGAAATAATTCACCACATTAAATGTGTTTCATCAAACGTGCAATATATATATATATATATATATATATATATATATATGTAGTTGGTTATCTCCTTGTCTATGTGTCACACTTTGCGAGACAGCGATAAAATCTACGGTAAGGATTGAATAAAATGAATGCATTAGCGGATTTAACATATATTGTCCCTAATTACTGCTAGAACTGTGTTTATTTATATTATGGCATTGCATAACGTCGTTCTTTCGCATTTATATGTCATAAATACACACACACATACACACATATATACATATATATATATATATATATATACTGTTTCTCATGTGACATCCTAAAGAGTCATAATGTGAGTGATGTGTTCGTTTAAGACAACTATTTTTTAAAATTTACCTTTGTTTGATTTTTCCTATTTATTTTGAAGTAGACATTCACGGCGGAATCCCGAAATATTTTAACAAGAACAGTCAGACTTAACGACGTCATCAAAACTACCGTGTCAAAAATGTCACAAGAAGGGATCGTGCGTGATGCTGAAACCTTATTTAATTACGCTTTGTTTGCAAACCATAGTGTCGTTTAAAGGCGAAGTTGTTGAGACAGAAGTTTCCCATTCAGCTATTTTGCAAGCAGTTGTCTTGTTTTTCTTGAATATAGGTTCCGCGGTTGATTATATATATATATATATATATATATATATATATATATTTATATATAAGATGATATATGATGGATATATGGATATGATGATATATATATGGCTATGATATGGAAATGATTTTCAATTTATTATCGCTTTTGGATATATATATATATATATATATATATATATATATATATATATATATATATATATATATGATGTTGAAAAGATTTCTCAATTAATTTATTATCGATACAATCTAAATGCGGTTCCAATTTGCAGTCCATTCATTACGGATAAACAATTGTTTCGTTAGCAGTCTTCTGGCGGTATTAATTAGCAATTATCTTAAATGTCTTCCAATGCCATTACCAGCTTTAGGTTGAGGGAACCATGTGAAATGTCCTAGAATTGTTACATTTAAGAAAATACGCTTACACTCTTTTACTAAACATTTTCACCATTGATTATCTGGTATATTTGTATTTCTTCGCAAATTTAGTCTAAACCAGATTGTCTTTTATTTATTTTCGGTTAATCACTATTTTTGAAGATTACAATAACAAATTTTATTGAAAATTTTACCCAACCAATTCACTCATTGCTAAGTGGGGGTAATTTAGTTTACGTCACAATTTATTTTTTAGTGCATTGCAATCATTAATTGGTCGTTTTATTAGGCATAAATTTCCAAATAAGAAGTAGATTTGTGAGTAAAATTAAATTTCTTTCTATAGCATTGTCGCTTATCTTAATCTAATGCTGTTTTATATCTTTTTTTAAACTAAGCCAAATTAATTCTAGAACATTTGCTTATTGAGAAATTAATTATTTTATTCATGTAGCTCAATGCTAGCTACTAGCTTCCATGTCTTTTCCCAGTAGAGTTAGAATTTAGTATATATATATATATATATATATATATATATATATATATATATATATATATATATATATATATATATATATATGCACTAATATATGGCTTTTATATGTGCGTAGAAAAAATATCGAAAAATTCTTAGATACTTAATAGACAAGAAAATAATCATATAACATTTGGCAATTGTCTCATTGATTCTTGATGGTAATGCAAAAATATTGGCGCTACCTGCTCTGTTAAATTTGAAAGAGCTCGACAACAGATAATTCTGATGCTGATTGAGTAAATCTTGAATAGTTATTGGTGGCACATCTTTTAGCGGTAATGTAGAATATTGTCGAGTAAGCAGAATGTGTTTTAATTTAAGATTTTTGCAATTTCCTGCATCCAACACTCATCTTAAATAAGGAATTCAGGTTTTTATATAATCTTGTGGCATTGTTTGTTTTTAGATAAGCAAATCTCATTCTTCCTCCATTTTGCTATGTTGTTCGTCAATTGGTTAAATTCAATAGGATTGGTGTTTAATCCAACCTCGCAAAATTGATTTTAAGAATTGTTACCACCACACGTGTCACAAATTATTTTTTGCTGGTATTACCTATAAGCTATGATTGGTTACATTTTGTGTAATATGAACATTTAATTTGTTGATTCCGTTAGCATATACACAACATGCGCACCTTCTAAGGCATTTATTGATACAAATATATATTACCATCCATCGAACAAATTTAAAATGAGTAAATTTTATGCTTTGGTAGGCATTACATAATGCGTCTTGTATCTACTGACCAAATCTCATACTGGCAAAGTATTCGAAATGACGTAATTAACTACAGTTCCAGATTGCTAGTTATAGAGAAACTGTCTAATACTTAATTTGAATCTAATTTACCCCATTATGGTAGTCTTGACTATGGCCAACCAATTGACGAATAAGTATGAAAACAAGCCCAAGCGGAGGACTTTATTTAAAAGCCGATTTTCCAAAATAAAAATAATAATGCAGAATAGCTCTGTTCATTTAATTTGCTTAGTTAACTACTTGCTTTATGTAACTCAATGTTTGCAATTCAAACTTTAATTTCTTACACGATCTTCGTTTAATTATCTTATTCAGAAATGATAATGTCAGAACTTGATAATAACGCATAAAGATCTCTATATTAGGATGTTCGTTAAGTAACTCTAAATTTAGCACGATATCTTATTTGATCAATCTTTATTAAGTGCTCGGCTTTTACAGATTTTCTGACACTTCCTCAAAATATTAAATCATTACTAGCAAACGATCAGGGCGGCCTAACTAACGAAACGAATAGTTACTTTTAATCAAGGCTGCGATTTTGATATAAACACCTGACCCATTATGTGCATACATTTGTTTGTATAAACTAAGTATTGTATAATGTGTAAAAGGCAATTCATCCAGTAGACCGGTTTCGTCCTTATTGGCAACTCATCATGTATTGTTCAGAATTTGCCGCTGATATGGTTCGAACTCAATAAGGACGAAAGATCATAAGTTACTTAGATAAACGAGCATTGGTTGCGTCACATATGCAAGCAGAAGAAGCACGTACAAGCATTGAGCTTGAGCTGGATGTGACGCACGCAATTTGATTGGTTTCTGTTTTTCACACTCTCTCTATGTTCACATATTTTTATCTTGTTTTGCCTTCCAATTTATATATAAAGATATGTTCATGAGTAGATATTTGAGAAGACAATGCGAAAGAAATGTTTCTTATATCTGATAAAATTTCTTTTGTTTTTGCACACAGGAAGGGTACAATGAATTTTATTAAAGCTCGAATTTCAAAAGAATCATCACCTACTGTCCAGAATTTGCTGCGGCCAGGAATCGATTCTGAGCACGTCTGCTTCGGTATCTAGTGCTCTAACGACTGAGCGAACCTGCCACAAAAGGCAATTTATCCAGTATACCGATTTTGGCCTTATTCGGTTCGAGCCCTATCCACGGTAAATTCTGGAAAGTAAGTGATGATTTCTCATTAAGGACGAAGCCAGTCTACTTGATGAATTAATTTTTCAACACTATGCAATACTTGTTTTATACTGAAAGATGTTCATATCAAGATCGCAATAATGAATAAAAGTAATTTTTATCACCGCCCGCGCACCCAATGTTCATTTAATTATAGAAAAGGATAAATGTTTAAATTGCTCACATTAATGATGAATCTTACCGCCTCGTAAATCGTGAACTGTTGATGTCTTGTCATTTTTCCGTCGAACTGTCAATGTAACTCCGTGATTGCAACCAAGGCTAACTCTTTAAGCAAAGCGGAATTGCTGTTTGTTGTTTGTCAACTCACAGTTCTAAAAGAAGGTTATTTCAACATAATTTAAACCCTTAGTCCGCTCGAACGTAATCCAAGTGATGTTGAAACAAGTTCTTTCCTAATAATTATAATTTTTAATGTAGAATATGTTCGGTTAGGAGCTCTTCTGAGTAAAGTTGAGTCGGTCATAGGCCAGTTATATAAACGATTAATATTATTCGATATTGCCACGATATTTTGCCTAGTTCATACCGATTTTTCTAAAATCTATAGTCCTATGGTTTATAATGCCGTTATACACATAATCAATGCTTTTATAAACTGAAATCGATAACATATTTACTACTGAAATTGTCCTAATTGACATATGTGCTTGAGTTTTATTCACAAAGGAATGTAAGTTTTTGCAAGATGGGCACAGTTTCTAAAGCATCACTGTATTTCTAACGATTTTGATGTCGATACGAAATTACTAACTATTTCCGTTCTATTTGCTTTTGTAAACTTCCGTTCGGAGAATTGGAATTAGACAAATTTAGCGCATTTCCCTAGAAGAATTTTTAAATTGCGTTCAGTCAGAGGGTTGTGAAATGTATTAATTAAATCAATGTATGAATATATCCCGAAGTTTTATAATTAGTGAAATGTGATAAGAACATTTTGTCCATAAAATAAGATATTTCTTTCCATTTTTGCGTTCCAGTGCTAATTTTTGCTCATTTATAAGCATATCATTTCAACAAAATTCGTACATATAGACAAGAAAGTATCACCAGTATGAAATCTCGTTTAAATAACACGAAATCTCTACAACAACGGTGGCAGGTGCAACTAACGTCTCGTTAAATATAACAAAAACATTTTCAAATGTGAAACTAAAAAACAGCAAGGTAATATGCGTTAAAAATTAATTCACTTGGAAGCAACAAGAAGTAGAATAACTGACGTAAAAAAGCACAACATCGCACAATTTACTATAATATTTAAGTCAGATTCACTTTTGCTACCAATGCATACAAACGCAAACCAGTTTCATTGACAGTTATAATTCAAAACACTGAGGAATGTTCTTTATAAAAAATGAATATGTATTTTTGCATACATTGTGATCTAAATCATTAAAGAAAGAAATTTTTATTTAACCATGTAATTATTAAATGCGTGAAAATTAATAAAATCGGAAATCCTGGTCGACGAAATGGCAACAAAATATAGTTATTGCACTAGTTAAGGAAAATATCAATTAACATTTTCCACTCATTTTGAGCAACTATTTCGTGATGTAAGATGTGGATGTGCACTCGCGCAATACCCTTGCAATGCTATGCACAAAATGAACCATAGAAAAAGTATGATATAAATGTGTTTGGTTTCTACACATCTAGATCAGTTTATGTTTATTTAGAAACATATTATAATAAATATGGAAATCAAATTTAGATATGCGGCTCTCACATCTAACAGTAGTTTTATGTTGTTCGACGACTGGTTAAATATAATGGGATTGGTGTCTACTTCAAGCTCGCAAACCTGATTTAAAGAATTGTTACCATCACCCGCGCAATCAATTATTGTTAAATTCTATTGCTTATATATGTATATGTGGCGAAAGCTGCACACAGTTAATGTTCGTGACTGCATAGAAATTGTGCAGCCGACATTTCCAGTCAAGTTCAATGTATGCAAGACTGCTAGAGGTGAGAGCCGCATATCTAAATTTGATTTCCATATATATTCAATGCGGTTTGATCGACGATAGTCTGTTTTCCGTCGTACTCTGATGATGATCATGTAAGGTCAAAACGCGTCAGTGCGTTGCGGCTGGCGGTAGTTTTGTTATGCTGTTCGACGACTAGTTAAATACAATGGGATTGGTGTTTACTTCATGCTCGCAAACTTGAATTAAAGAATTGTTACCACCACCCGCGCAATCAATTATTGTTAAATAGTATTATTCTCCATTACACGTAAAGCAGTATTATTTGAAAGGCATAAAATGTGATATTACTAATTACATCGACATGGGGCTGTCACCTTGTAAGTACCAATGCAAAGATAGCCACTGTGAAGGTCTGCACGCTTTGTTCTATGGGAATAGGCAGAAATCATTTTCAAGCGATCTTTTTTCTGTTGACTGTGACTACTGGAAATATTTGTTTTGAGTGCAAAGGCACGCAATTGAAATTTCCTTATTGATACGTAATAAGAGTTGTGCGTAATCAAGTGTATAAACCTACTTAACATAGCGAATGAGGATGACGTACATACTTGGCTAGATGTTGCTCTATGTTATGCAATGCGAATATCAAATTTAATGTGTTAACGAGTGTCTTTCTTGGGTGGTAGATTTTCATTATTAGTTCCGCAAAGATCCTATTTATGCTCATTTCTAATTACGCGTTCAGTTCATCTTTGCAGTGGCTGTGAGCTTATTTGTCCTCTCACTCCGAAGATTTCCACATCATTCCTACTAACCAGTGGAAATGTGGTATGATCTAATCTTGGTTATAAATAATCGACTGGTGCGAAAGCAAGTTCGTCTTTGATATACTGTAACACGTGGCTCCGCGTTACAACCCAACGATGTTCAATTTTGACAAATATGGCACTCTTTAAGGTCAAATAATCTAACTCTGTTCTTACACAATATTTCTCTTAACTGTGATTTTAGAAACAATCTCTGTTAGTTTCAAGCAGTTTTAATTGAGATTTCTTGAACTGCAATTTTATTTGTTATAAATAGGGTTTCTTATTAAATATACACACCCGCGCGCAATACGCAAGGAGCATGCGGTGGATTATAGTGTCATTGTGGATTTATTTCTCTCATTTGGATTAATCGCAGTTTATGCATGTGATTTTCTGTTCGCATCTAATTATACCTATCCGAATTTCAGAGTACAATGGATCATTATAATTAAATAAGTTAAAACCATAGCAAACAGTGAATTAATTATTTGTGAATTTTTTTCATTGAAGTTTTTACATGATTTTAATCCATTTATCATCAGTGACAACTTTTACCAGTGACTATATTCATATCATCATGTATTTTCAATCGGTTACATATATTCATTTCAAGTCAGACATTAGTTAAAGAATAATTGCTTGTGTATAAGACATTCAATTGTATTAAAAACATTTCATTTTAGTGCCGTCTAGAGCACGGTCAATTTGTACTAACTATGAACTTTACATGCAACGTTATTTACAATACATTTGTGATCATTCGTATTAGTCTTCTCACATCACCCATCGGGAAAAAAGCCGGGGATTGATCATGAGCACGGATCTCCACAGCCGCTACCAACTATATGTAGGAAGACAATAACCCCGCAAAAAACGCCTACAATACAATGCAATGTGTGCTTCTATACAATATGCAGCGCAGGCTTCGTTTATCCCGTGAACAGACAGAGTTCAACATTTATATAATTAAATGAACATTTGTTGCGCGGTTGGTGATAACAGTCATTTGAATCTAGGTTGCAATTTTTATATAAACACGAGTCCCAGCTCTGAGTTTTAAACTAAGCCCAATCCGCGGTACATTCTGGATAGTACAAGAAAATTTCCCAACAAGGTGAAAATTTTTTATGAAAACTGTAATTAAAGTTGGTTTGACAATGAAAGTGACATGTTAGAGTCGTTTTATGCATGAGAGTGTAGTAAAATAATGGTTTATACTAGACACCTTAAACAAGTTGATCTCTAGGAACATATATGATTTAATTATCTTATGTCATACACAGATCACAAAAAAATTTAATAAAGCCTGCCATAGTTTTGCGACACGGCGCAAATAAAAATAAGTGTATTAAAGGAATGTAAAACAGGCTAAAATTAATAAACATTTGAAGCAAGGTTACGAGCTTGAGATAATTAGCAATCAATAATTTTTACATTGTATCAACATTGAATTCAATGTCACTTTCCTAGCTAGCGTGGTGTCTGTTCCACAATGACAGGTTTCGAAAAAAATATTTAGAACTTTAAGCCTCAATAAATGACAAATAGGCTCTAGCAGCAGGAAAAGCTAACAAAAGTATACGTTTTCATATAAATGGAAATTATATTTAGTACTTGGCATGGTGCCACAGCGAATAGAGTCACAGACTCCGATGCGAATGTGCCCCGGTTCGAGCTCCTCTCGAGGAAAAATTCTTAACAGTACTTGACGAGTCCCAATTAGGTCGAAATTAGTCTACTGAATGAATTTAACTTGCTAATTTGGAGAATGCTAAATTTATACTGACAAATATATGTAGTCCATACTGACTAAATGTAATGAAACTGTTGGATAGCTCAACCGTATAGCCTATTATTATTATGCTGTTATTTAAATTCACATAAGTAGGCAGTGCTTCACAAAAATATATGTTCACTATTTCAAAATACTATTTAATTTAGACTGTCATCAACTTAATTAAAGTTTGGCTAAAGGAATATACAAAAAATAGTACTGTGAACAATGTTCATACCTATTACTATAATCAAGTACATACATTTGTCAGTATAAACTAATTCATTGTACCCTTCTTATGTGCACAAACAAAAAGAAATTTTATCATATATAAGAAAATTTTCTT